>JAGDQP010002279.1:0-57161 GCA_022664845.1 Lepisma saccharinum | reverse complement strand
GGGGGGGGGGGGGGTATTAAGATGTCATTTGCATGCGTGAAGGGCTGTTTCACTGGCCGATCCTTTAAAAATTCAGAAAAAAAATTGTACTAGGATAAGTATAATTCATTTACTGTATCATCGTACCCCAAAACCGCACCTCTCAGGGACGTTGTTATTTTCATTTGTTGTAAGGGTTCGTAAAGTTCTTCATCCGTAAACGGGTCTGCTAACTCTAAACTGACTTGTGGCTTCAAATGCCGCCATGCAGGAGCCTTGGATAAAAAGTCCTGAGTATCCATTGGTCGATGTTGATAAAAGACTTCATACTCCGCCCTAACTGCGTAATATATGTCAGGACCGGTAACTTCGTTTCCGGATCTATCAGTATAACTGTTAAAGATTTTAGTTTGTGCGATCTTACATTCATTAATGAGATGTGGATACAGGGGTTGTTTGTGTATTCCTATTTGTTTGAGCTTAGATCTTTCGATTAAGCCTTGCACCCGCTTAGCGTGTAGTTTGCTCTACAGACTTTGCGTCTGTTTGACGTGGATTAACCAGGTGGGGTTTTGTTGGGCTAAAACGTTATAATGAACTAACATCTTGTAATAATACTGTTGTTGGTGCCTCTGTGCCTGCTGTAACTGTTTACAAAAATATCTCGTTCCATACATAAGTTTTTTTTTAATATCAATCCACCATTTTTGCAAATTAGTCTCAAATTGCTGTTTTGTAGGATAGGAATTCCAAATGTTATTGACTAACAATTCGTATTCCGGATTATAAAGAATTGCATCATTACATTTCCAAGAGAAATGTTGCACTAAATGAGTTTGTATAGTACCTTGAAACTTAGCCACTAACATTACATGATCTGAAAAAATAAGTCGTTCTAATTTAACGCTATGTATTTTGTGGCGAAAATGCTCGGACGCATAGATCACGTTTATGCGCGAGCTACCTTGTGGATAAAAAAGTGCTGCCGGCCTGATCGAACCGGAGTTCTCGCCACACCTCCAACAACTTAAATTATTTAAATATGTGTTGTAATCCGTGACTTACGTTTCTACCTGACGTGCTATCTTTCCTACAATGTGTTGTGTTCATATCCCCTAGCATGATAATACGAAGCTTACGATATTTTTAAAACTCAGATCCGACAACATTATGAAAAACCTATCTCGTTCAGTGGCAAAATGGGAGCCACTTTTTGCATAACATGCGATAATCAGAACAGTTTGAACTTTAACTAATATTAATCTATCGCTTTCATATAAAAATAAGTCTGTATAATTTAAGTCCTGTCTCAGTAAAAGTGAGAAACTAGTAGCAGTTATTATTATAGCTAGCAAGATTCTAAAATTTGTAATATTCCATGCACCTGTCGTAGTTTCTTGTATCGCAGCAATTTGTATTACATTGGACTCTAACATACGCCGAAAATGTTCCATTTTAACAATTTTTCGCTTTATATGTATTGAAACTGCAGACCGTGAGCGTATGAGGTCCGTAGTTCATTTGAGTACTACTCAAAAGCAGACCAGAAAGTAAAACTTGTGGAACAAACATTACAGCATTATAGTAATTGTTTTATATATAAACTAGAAAAAGTACATACTTTTGCTCCCGATATGCTCACCGAGGGCCGTCTGTATTTATTTATTCTCGTCACTGACTTGGTTAACCACGTGATTCCGCACGCACTTCCGGACTCCCTGCAGTTCCTGTTTCACCAACTATAATTTGGCACCTGATCAAACGGCCCGTTCTAGATTCCTTTGCCTTTTGCTTGTTTAATGACCGCAATTTTGATTTAGATAGTTTCCCACTAGCTACTTCTTTCCACCGTTGCTGTGTGCTTCTTTTGCAGTTCCCTGATTCCACTGTTTCTTCAGACGATGATAGTTATGAAAATCCACCTTCAATCAGCGTTTCGTTTTCACTACTCATTTCACCCAACGAGCTCCGCCCAGCACAGCTCTCTTGACCACTATGTTGTTCTTCTTCTATTACTACGTCACTGCCCTCCCTACGTACACTCGTATCAACAATCTCTGAAGTAAGGGAGGTACTTCTACTACGGAACTGTGCTATGTAAGAATTGCACTTTGTTCTACCTGTTGTTCTTTTACTTCCTCTAAACTCTGTTCTACTAGTTCTACCACCGTTTCCCCTTCCCATTTGCCTGTTTATTGCGGAGTCTCCGGAGCCACTACTCCTTGTTCTGAGTCTGTCTTCCGAGGGAGTTCAGGGTTGCCAGGCGTCTTTGAAATATTGCTAACTGATGCCTCCCGCGATGTAGTTAACAGAGGAAAAGTTTCAAAATAAAACGGTATCGGCTTCTCTGCTTTTTGCCTAGGCGGGAATTCGTCCCGGTCTCCTCCACCTCGTTTCTCTTCCACTGCTCGTTGTATTCTAGTTTAAATATTAAAATAGCAGACGGTCAAAATTGCGGAACCTGTGATTGTAAATCAAAGAAATGTATCAAGCGTTTCCTGGAATATACATTTAGAAAATTTGAGTTCGCAGGGTAGAAGATCTTTGACACTCGGGAAACTTGTAACTGGATACGCTAGTTTTCATTCACGTACAAAAGTTTATTTTCACTAAGTTCTACAGCTCGTTCCTCTACTTGTTTAGACGTAGTTTTAACGTAACAAGCTTTGTAGTAAAAATCTGTTTCGATTGATAATATATCGTCTAAATTTAAAACTAAGTCCCGTCTGATGGCATCGTGTAGACTTTCCAAGTTTAATTTTGGAGTTACATTACTGAATTCGATTCTCAATTTATTCGTACGTTTATATCCTGTATTAGCCGAAAAAGCCATAACAGTACTGACAGTTAAATTGGATTCACAAGTCTCTGCGAGCACACAAAACTGACCACTTGTACACTGACTAGCCTGACTCACTCCGTCTTCACAAAGCACAAAAACCAAACTTCCGCGCTCAAGCGCGTCTCGACTGGTTCTGTGCTACGAAGGCATTTGCTGTTCATGGCTTTCCGAGTGATACTTATAGCTAGAATATTGTTGTGAAGGAGGTTAACCAATAACGTATTGTTGATTTTACTAGGAGTAATGTCTCGTGAAGAAAGGAGAAATACGTTTGCTACATTGTAAAAATTTATGTCCAACTTCATTCCTCTTTCCACCAATGCAATTCTTGTCTTTGATCCACCAGTAAACTGTTTACAGTTCGCAGTGTAAAAGCAATATGAACAGATCACTCAAAATGGCGTGGCGTTCAGTGACAAGCTGGTAACATTACTCCTGTTATTGGATTATAGAATATCCAACCAAGGCTTAAACTTCATCCACAAAAGTATGTACCTCAAAACTACAAGTTTAGGTTACGCTTTGATCAGATAATGGCCAAATTTTAAACGTAAAATTAGTTGAACGTTCACCGAAATAACACTTTGGCCAGTTTCAACCCATTTTAAGTTAACGTTAAGCTATTACAAAGATAATGTTAAACCTTCAAATGGAGTTAAGGTTACCAATATTTCCACTAAAGGGCTTACACTGTAACCACATTTAAGAGTAAATACAATAAAACGCTAATTTTCCACTTTTAGTTTTCGACAAAGCGGTGTAACATTCATCCATTTCGTGTTTCCACTTTTTACAGTGTTCGCTGGTAGGTTTTACACCACCCAACCTATTCCTCAGACTAACACCTGTTTCAAGCTTTGCAGAATTCTTTTTTACAGAAAATCTTTGATTATGTGGAGGCTGTGATAACTGCTCCACAACAGTTCTTCGACTCCAATCCTAAGGACTTTTATCAGTGTGGGATTCAATCTCGTACCAGAAAAATGGCAAGAGGTTATCGAATGCGATGGCGATTATACACAGTCCTAGGCGAACTCCGATTAGAATTGTCCGTTTTTATACATGCTCATCAAAACGTGTAGAACTTCTGCACGTACAAAACACATAATGTTAATATCGTGTAGTGGATGTAATGTGTACTTCTCATACAGGAAATACAAATGAAATTACCTGTACTTCCATTTTTGCGCCAAATATAAGCTCGTGAGTCAACATTTTTTACACATTCTATATTTTATAATTTACAATTTCTAACTTATACAAATTAAAAACTGGAATAGTTTTCACAAGAAAATGAGAGTCAAATTAACATTTTGAAGTATATACTATTTTAAATCATATATCCTCAATTTAAAAAAAATGTAGGCACAAGCCAATATTTCTCAAAATTCTTCTTCAACATTTTCAAAATGGCAATTATTTTTGCACATTACATGAGTATTTCCATGGTCGCTAAATTGAGCATCTATTGAAGGACACCAAATTCCAAGTTTCAAAATCTGTATTTCGTAAACAAATAAGCGCAGGAGACAAATGTTTTCACATTTGAATTTCTGGCAACAAGATAGCCTAAAACAAAATGTCACATGACTCTCTTTCTATTTCAAATTCTCCAGCTGAATCCAAGATGGTAGCCACAATACTCGTACACCTACGAGGTGCAGTCTCTCACCTACTGTCATCACCCAGAGGTTAGATCAGAATCCCGCTGCGGTTTCAACACTGCAATGTGTTATGTATTATATGTATTATAACCTACGT
Source organism: Lepisma saccharinum (assembly GCA_022664845.1). Taxonomy (NCBI): domain Eukaryota; kingdom Metazoa; phylum Arthropoda; class Insecta; order Zygentoma; family Lepismatidae; genus Lepisma; species Lepisma saccharinum. Next base: position 52,579 of record JAGDQP010002279.1, on the reverse strand, counting down.
CTCTACAGTGACCTACGTCTCTACAGGGACATACTTATATGTATGTCCCTGTACAGGTACAAATCAACATTTCTAAAATTTCCTATTGTAAATTATCAGAAAATGGATCTATGGCTATTATTTTAACTGATTAAACCTAAATGAAAGTAGGAAAATATTTCCTAAAAATATCGATTGGTCAGCTGATGTGTCTTGAATTTTAATTTTATTTATGACCTTTAGGAAGCTTTGACTCAGGCTGAATGTATGATAATGGGAGAATTGGTGGAATAAAGATAGTGGAAGGAAACGGGAGAATCCCGAGAAAACCCACGCACACGGCGTTTGTCCTCCACAAACCCCACATAGCACAACAAGCCGTGATCGAACCGGGAACCGTACGCACCAGAGATGAGCGCTATACCAGTTTTCCTTTAAAATTCGTTTATTTAACCATTATTATGGTTTGAATTCAGTTACGTGTTATTATGTTAAAGCACGCACACAAATACCCGTGTCCAGGGCGGGATTCAAACCCGCAACCTTGGATTCGCAATCCTAACTCCTCAGACCAGATAGCTACTTCTGCGAACGTACCACTACTGAATCAACGCGGCCCTTCCTTGTTAGGGCCTTTCTACACAAAAAGCAGGGGAGGACGCGACTAACAAAACCTACGCTTTGAAACATACGCCTCTACAGGGCGTTTTCACAGCGCGGTTTGGAAGTGTTGAAACCGCGAAAAGTAGTTTCAACGCGTCGGGGCTCGTTAATACCGTGAGGGGAGAAGCGTGACGCATTCTACGTGATACATTACCGATCATATAAATAGGACTAGCGCTTTTCTCGTGGTTTAACCGTATCGTTTCGGCCACCAAGTGTAGACACATGAGAAATGGAGACGCTTGGTTGTTCGTGGTAAAATCGCAGCATTTTCCCCGTTCGTGTAAAAGAACCCGTAGTGTTTGTAATTCAAGAAGTATTTTTGTCACAAATATCCTCTAATCGAGTAAGTTGAAATTAATTTGAACAATATTCCCTTTTCCCGGCAATGATTTTGTGTAGAAGAGAGGCACACAGAGAAAATATCACTCAGGACTACAAATAATAGTGTTTAACCTCGGATTCTCTTGAATTCAAGCCCAGTAAGATTCATATGAGCTAACAATTCGAAAATAATATTAATTAATGTGGTATTAATGCAAATATTGGATCCTAAAATAATTTTATCAATAAATATTTTAGCAGTAAATGCAATGATTAGCGATTAATGTAGCCACATGAACCCATTAGAAACTTAATATGATTTGAAGACTTAAAAAAATCCATGTTATTCCAGGAAGTTAAATTCTACAAACTTCGTTTCCCTGGCTCTTTCTCATTCAAAATTTGAATAAATGTAATTTCATGCGACACGAATTTTCAATCAATCAGTTTTCAATTTTCAATCTTACTGTTTATGAGTAAGTTTGTTTATTTTATGACATCAATAAATGATTCTTTGTTATCGTTTATATTCCCTTCAGTGAGTGGAACTATTTACAACCACTTGCTATCATTTAATTTCGTCCAATGAAGTTCGACTAGCCTAACTAGCATCACCACTTAAGTGAAAATATATATGGTGCAGAAGTACTCCGAATGAAAAATCCAGTGTTCGCGATTATAAGGAGATACGCAGTTTAATCAGTTCGGAGAAAATTGGTAAACAAATCGTAACAGATGGTCCCATATGTTTTCTAATTATATATATATATATATATATATATATTATAGTTTTGAAACATCGCAAAACTTCTTGTAACTTTAAATTACAATGTAGACAGCAAAACTTGCAAAGAGGATTTGTGGTAAAGCGTTTAATGGAAAATAAATTAGTTCGCCTTTTCGTATGGTCATTCTCTGCTTTGTAAATGCAGGGAGAGCGTCTTTGAGTCTGGTACTTTTGTTTCAAATAATGCTTCCATATTTCATAGAAAGAGAACAAAAAACAAGAAGCGGGTCACTGAAAATAGGGGCTTTATTATTAATTAAAGAAAGAACGTTATCTGAAGATGATTATCGTTGAGTTTTTAAATTAGTTTTTGCCTTTCATGCTGGAGTTTATTTACATCATCTGCATCATTATCTTTCTAGTTTTTGAATAATAATTTACTTTGGATTAGAATGTGTGCAATATTCTAATCTTCATGGTCCGAAACCTTTTTTAATTTTGAATTTAATTTCTTCCGATAACATATCTCAAAAGTATTGGAAAACACAGTCAACCTCCTTTTGATCGAACGAATGAAATTATCCGAGTAAAGTTATCAAAACTAATGCTGAAAATCCATATCAAAACAATAGTTGGTTTGTTGTAAAATCAATACTTTGCTGTTGTTTAGGATCCTATCCAGAGGCAGGCCTATGACTAGGCTAAGTGAACCGGTGGTAATTTCCCAGTTACGGAAGATGACGAAGTTAGCATCGTAATGAGAATCCTCAACAGTTTCAGCTGCATCCAATACATGTGTGTTTCCAACGGTGATTAAACCTGGACACCTGTATTACTAAGCAACAAGTGAACTACCACATAGGTTCCCACAGAAAATAAAATGCTACGTAAATCATTGTGAGTCGAGCACAGACGACAGGAATGCATTTATAGTAATAGCATGTGATGCAATGTAGTAATATGCCAAACTTACTTCATATCTGCAGGACCACAATACTGCACAGAGGAAGTTGCTACTATACTCTAGCTGTCTGTGTTCAGTTTAACATTTTTCGTACTCTTTTTTTTTTCATTGCAATTTTTTAATAAATCGTTTTTTTTTTATCTGTGTTTGAAACAAGAATATACAACGATATTTATAAACCGGTATCTCTAACCACTTTGCGACGCATTGATGCAAATCGAATATTGTTGTAGTTTTGCCATAGCAATATTTAAAAGTTCTACTTTGACACATACCTATAATAATTTATCTTCAATCATCAATAAAGCAACGAGCAAGGTTGTTATGGGTAAAACATGAGTATACGTTGCCGATGTGGTATTTATTTTATTTATTTTTTAAATCCAAGTTTTGTATTCTTGCACATACTGGAAAGTTTACAAAATAGTTTTACATTTCTATTGACAATGTAAACAACACGATTTTCCACAACTGTTTTCTCTGGATACCAGGGAATATTTTCGTAGTTATCCAGAGCTGAAACGGATCACCTGGTCATTCGGGTCAAGTTTTGGACTGGGTTATCATACCTAGGGATTAGATCCGGCCTAACCCGGTGGCCCTATTCATATCCGGTAACTCGGAGGACAAAGCAGAGTTTTTTAAAATTATTTTCTTGTCGTTGAACAATGTTTATTTCAGAGGTGACCAGGAACAGAAATATTACCCCAGAGCACGAAAAATACGACGCCGAAATTCCCAGTTCAATATATTTCACCGGCCGGGTAAATCGGGTCACGTTTAGGATCGGGCCACCTGTGTTCGAGTCAGGCCGGGTCACTGAGTCAAGAAAAGTGGCCCGGTTTCAACTCTGATATTATCCTATAAAATTTTAAATTGTGGTGACAGACGCTTAAGACTGAAGTAAAGCTGTTCGTATTAACATCAATTATTTTATGTACAGAATTATTCTAAACTAAAAAAAAAGTACTTTAATTACAAAGAGAAACATTAATTTAATAATACGATAAAACAGAATTTTTAGAAGTAGTTTTCTGAGAAAGAAGTTTTGTAATATAGAAGTTATGGATTGAGATTAAAAATGATACTAAAATTTCGTTATTCTACATTTTATAAGAAAAATGGAATTGTTACGTGAGTTTACAACTCTATCTGAAGCAATAAACGGAAGAACAAAATCCAAACAACCTATTACTTAGAGTTCCTTTTTCGTTTTAGCATCAATGATGCCATAGATGTTTTTTGCTTCCCATAAATTGTAATTAAAAGTCATTCGTTCTGCACTTGAAAGTTTTCCAAGCGCTTTGTTTGTTAACCACGAAACCATCATAACTTCCTAGATAATACAAGGAAGGAAGTAAAATGTGGATAATGAAAGGAAAGGAAAAACCTTTTGCAAAAAACAAATTAATTCTCAACTCTTAATTCCGATTCATTTGATATATATATATATATATATATATATATATATATATATATATAATATTATTCCCGCCTTCGTCTTTATATTATATTTGAACAACCTACCGCACGATATAAATTATGTTTGTTTCAAGAGACTGTGATCAATATTTCCTCCTACGCAATCAGGATAACTGAAATGAATTAAGAGCTGACGTTACAAGGAAATACGAAAGATATATAAACCAAAGATTTAAGAACAATACCTCGTTATTAGGCACTTCAATAAGCACAAATTAGTTAATAAGAATTTAAGTTGCTTAAGATTTAATTAAAATCATTACTCAAATTGCCAAGATGTGCATAACATTCTCATGTACGTGTTGAAATGGCAAGGCGAAAGATAATATGGTTTTATGTAAATTAATTTTTAACAGTACTCTGGGATTAAGTACTCATAACAAGAATAATATCTTGTAGACTAATGATAAATCCAAAATGAACATCAAAATAGAAAAAGAGATTGTGTTAATGTGCAAAACATTATCTTCAGACAGGTCCTTTATGTGGGTGTCTGTTTACCGTCTCTTTCTTCTACGAATCAGTGTTATGGAAGGGAATGTAAAAGGCAATATATTTCCGTGTTATTCTTTGGAGGTCGAAATGTCTTTCTTAAATCCAGTAATATTTTGTAAAACTATCAAGCCTGGCTGAGCCGGTATCGAATGGCAATACTTGACAATGAAACACAAACATGAGAGATTGAGAGACTTTTTGTAAGATAATTTCCACATTTGTTCCCAAATTCTTTTTAATATTAAAACTGATTATTTCTACATCGATAATGATAGACTGGAAGAGATAGGAAATTGAAATATTGGCTTTTCTTCGTGTTCACATGCTATCACACATATAAGTGAAATGTGTAACTACTCTATTACCGGTACGTACGTATATATTGCATTTCTTGATCACCATCTTATTACACTTTACCATTAGTGTTAGAGTATTAAAATCACCTGGCATGATTGAGTAGCAAAAGAGGTACGTTCGTTAGTAGCCAGTGGGAGTCGTCTGTGAAGGGATGTTTTGAAACATTATTAATTGTATAATGTCAATGGATGACATTTGCAGAAGATACAGTTCTGTTTAAGCAGTTCTAAGGGTTGAAGCTTATAGTATTTCTTTTAATAAACATTACGTCATTTGTAATAAATCTGGAGAAACTGTGCCAAAGTTTCAATTTGTATGTAAGATAAAACTAATAGAAGTGTTTGCACTGAAAACAGATTGATTCTGTCTGTTACCTGATGTCCAGGATGTCTGAATGGAACATACTGTCTCCTGGGAGAGAGTAAACGTCGAAGTGTTCTCCCCAATTATTTATTTGTGGATATAGAATCATTAGCAGGTATTTATGCCATAGTAACAACTGTGTTTATATGCTCTTAAGTAGGATTGCAGACAAAGAGTAACCAGCCTCCCATAATAATCAAATACATTATAAATGATACGTCTGGTTCAGATTAACTGAATATCATATACTGTCCTAAAATGTATTTAATAGATGTAATTTCATCAAATAGATAATTGGTAGTATCGATTTGCTTCTTTGTAAAGAATACAGGAGAGTAGTTCCTCTATGGTACACAGACAGAGTAGTAATTAATTATAGGAGAGTAGTGGCTTATCGTCTATGAACAAAGTGAAGAAATTTTAATTTCAAAAACAATTTAACTCCTAGAACTGCTGCACAGAGTTCCAGTTAAAGTTCCAGTGCAGATTCAGTTACATGCATGTTCAGTAGAACGCGCTTTGTTTTAATGTGTCTTCAACACGATCGAATCCCAAAATTCTCTTCTTAGACTAATATTTTTTTTTCTTTAAATACATAACTACTTAACCAATGTAAGAAGATAAAACAACTAGCTACTTTTTTAGTCCAAGAAGACCAAATCCAGTCTGAAATTTGGCAAGTAAATAACACACAATGTGGTAGGAAACTCTCTGCCGACAACTTGCTTATCTACTCTACTGGGGGCGTTAGATTTATGAGACGAATGAATCAGGTGATGCTTGTAATAATTTGGTAAGAGAAACTTTGCTATGCTAACAGGCGAAAGTGTTATTTACAACGCAAAGATCTGAGTAAGTAGATTACTTCTTACTACTAAAGTTTTTTTCTCCTTTTCCAAATGTTTAAAAGAAACAATTTCTTTTATAAAAATATTTGAATCCGCCCGTTTCTGTGTTTAATTTCAGCTTAATTTTTCATGTGCGAAGACTTTCGCACGCAACTGTGATCACATTTGACTCTACTGCCGCGTAATCTTGCTTTATTGTTCACAACGCTACTTCTTAAATCAAGTAGATCACCAGTTTTATTTAATCATATTTGATAAAAGAAAACGGACATGCCTGATCCAGGAATCATACCTGCAAAAAAAAAAAATCTTTATATTACATAAACCATCATTTCCAGTATTGTATTTGACACAGGGTCGTCTTAACATCGTTGTGCCTCCCTGGGCATAACAATATACTGAGATCTGTACACAAGGAGGCACCCATAGAAACGGTAAATAAAACTGGATTGCAACTTAAAATTCATTATTTATAAAATACACATACAATTTTCGGACATTTATCAAATATCTGATTTCCAATTTATGAATAAGTTTCTGCACGTTTTGTCAGGCGAAAGATCAAAGAGTCCAGAGGAAGGAAGAATGTTTCCATCCTGAACACTTTACTTTTACTTGGAAGAGAACCCTTTACTCCCTATTGTTGACCAATTCATTTCGTTAAATTTATCTCTACCATATTAGAAAAACTAATTCAGTCTCTAGAAGTTTCACGGCCTATGTTCCCTTTTCTGTTTAAGGATCTTACTTCCTTTGTTCACTTTCAAAACCGTCATTGCAAATAATTATCAAAAAGATCGCTTCCAGATTCTTCATTTTCTTGATCAATTCTTCTGGTTCCGTCCTTATGTTCAATTTCTCGTCAGTATCAGCTTATACAGGATCCAGTGTGTTTTTTTTATTTTCATCAGGGCAGAGCAATACCAGCATCAAAATGTGACGACCATCTAGTATCAGATAGACCCGTGACCACAACGTGATATTCTTCTAAAGATGGCGGCAGGACATCTATCGATGAGTAGAAGCCAAGAAAAGGAAACAAATAGACTGAAAAACAAGTCAAAGAACTTACAATATCACGACAACAGCTAGTTTTACTCCCATCAAGTTCAAGCTGTGTGTAAGAAAGAAAACATAGATAGCAAGCTTGTTCAACTGACGGATCAGTGCTTGCAATCCATTATAGCGACCAGAAGTTTAAGGCATTATCATAAGACTACGGCAATTTGATAGAATATTTGTTTCCGTTCAGGAAGATACAACAATATCTGCTAGATTCTGCGCTTTTTGTAAACAGATGGGGATGACCATTTGAAAATACAATGTTTGCAAAAAGTATTTAGATTAACATGGGCTCGTGTGGATTTGAGTGTCTCTGGTGATTACCTATTATAGCTGGCTATGCATTAAGTTGGCTCTAATTTGACACTTGAGGTTTCATGTTGGACAGATGCGAATTAAAAACAATCTACTAAACAATGCCATCGGTTGATTACTGAATTTGTATTAAGTACTTTTGGTGAAAAACAAATAACTTTTTTAATTTCAGCTTATTGTTTTCATGTGTTTATTCTTACTTGGTAGAAGAAAGTTTCTACGAAAAAGACAAAGTATAATTTATGTGTTGATTGACTAATAACATACTTTTTCATATTTGTGGAAGTTATTTGATGAATTAACACATCGGAATTGAATTGAAACCTTTTGGTTGAAATAATGTACTAGCAAAGATTGTAAAATATCGTTTGTAATTAGGCATGATCATAGTTTCTCCATTAAGCTCAATATTGAGAAATCTTTTCCGAATTACCTAAGTGTAAACCTTCACTACTTGAATGCAAAACTTACATGCAAGGAAGTGTAAGCCCTATTTTGTAGACATCAAATAGCTCTGAGAAAGTATGCTTAACTACTGTTGAATTTACATAAGCGAAAATATTTTGAAGGTACACACCAGAAAAATTTTCACACCTTCCAGTAGCATCATTTTGTTTACTTACGTTCCTTGTCTTTCTTACATCCGTGTGCTAGAAGGTATAATTTTTTTCTGAACCTTAAAAGATTGTATATTATATATGATTACAATATGTATTAGCTGTTATTTCCTCTATGGTTAAATCAACTGCTTTCAGTCTCCTCTACATTCAAACATATATGCCCACTGACAAGTTTCAAATTATGAACAAAACTTTAGGAACTGATTTCCTAATACGTTATAGTTGTAACACGCCCAGCAATGAGAGAAATGCAATTCAGGACAGGGCGACTAATGATTTACTTGAAAACTGACGTAACATGACTGGTTACAACAAAAAACTTACTTCTATGAGTGCAGATAATATAGTCACCAATGTAAAGTTTTCTGTCATTACTAGCCACGTTTTTAGCATTGATTATGATTTCCCCAAAACATATTTTCACAGAAATCCTTACACCACTCATGTCCACTGTTAAGAGCTGGTTTAGGAAGACAAGATGGATGCATGCCCTGAAATCTTTTAAGTTCTAAAGTAGCACAGTCTTTGATTAGAAGTTGGTTTGCTTTGAAAGGTTTTCGCAAACAGTCCATTAATGTATCTAGTACAGCAAAGTAACTCTTAAACTAGCACTTTTGTGAAGCAGATAAAAATTGAAATTCATTTTCAATCTCCTAACCAGAAAGCAACCTTATGTTTCGCCTTGTTATTACAATACAATAAAGAAATTAGAAGGTAAACAGTTTAGCAATACCCTAAAAAAAAACTTCTGGTACAAAAGTGCCCATATGACCTCAATTTCGATTTCACGAGTTAGAATATTGAATGTGTAGATGATTAATATATATATATATAATGCCTATGTAGACTATAGAATCAATTGACCATGTTCATGCCTTTCTAATGTTACGAACAATAAAGAATTTGAATTTGAATACTGTGAATTTCTCGCACGTTTAAAATTCAAAAACAAAAGTTATTCTGGTAAATTTCAAACACCCTCCGATTAAGCCTACAAAAAACCATTGAAATCAGGTGACATTTCATATTTTAAAACTTTCAGTTGTGGCCCAAAGCAAAATAGTACAAAAGCCTATTACTAACATATATTTGGAACCTGGGACTACTAGTTTGTAAATTAGTGACCTTAGTCAAACTTCAGAGTCCACAAACCACTCATCTGAATTTGAATTTAATTTTAAGGCCTTTAGATAGATAACTTCGGTTCAGGTCGTTTAAACTATTTTCATGTGCAGGCTCATACCATTAACATAAATGAGACTTACATCCGTTATATCATTCAATCCCCTTGCGAAACTTCACTTGCCACTCACTAAATGCTTCTATTAAAAGCAAGGTTCCATTGCATGTTTGAAACTACTTTTCAAAATAAGATTAGGCATTTATTCATGAAGCGCAGGAACCATGTTAGCTATTTTTTAAGCAGAGTACGGAACTATCTGTTGCCTTCATTGATTGTAAGGATTTTCAGTCTTTAAACAAAACCTTGTATATTGTCCGTCCCAGAGCTTTATCTCTGACTAAATTACATTTTCATTTCCTATTTTCTAATATTTTTATCTCCCTTTCGTCTCCCTATTTCTTTTCTCTTCTTGGCTAAAAGGCTCAAACTAAGAATTTCCGCCTTCCCTCTCTCACTAGTTCCCTACTGCATGTTCTTTACCTGTAGGAAAAGTGTCATAGGCTTTAGAAGTGTCAAAGTGAGATCTCCCCTCCTTTTCAGTCTTTATGGAAACAAAACTTGCAATACAGTGAATGAAGGTTATTTTGTGTTCCTTGAAATACGAAATAAAATGCAACAAATGAAATAAGGCTATGAATAGTAAATTATGTCAGTTGATGAATCGCGCGAAATTCAACTCCTGACAATCAAAAGCATGAAAGGGGATATTTCAGAGAAAGATCTATGAATACTGAATTACCAGAGATTGCAAATGAGAAATAGGTTTCTTTACAGCTAAATGAGCAACTGACTGTCCAGCACGACTCGCGTTTGATGTCAACCCTAAAAGCTAACCTATTGTCTACGAGTATAGACAACTTGTGATGTGCAGCAGAATATTTGTCGGTTCTTTAGGAAAATACAAAGAAAATTCTGTCTGGAAATTGAATGGTTTCATCATACAAAATTTATTTCCAATTTCCTTTCTAGAATTCAAGGAAAATTTGAATGAAATTATTCCAATGCTCTTGTTAAATTGGGTTTCATTATTGTGGCCTCCTATTTGTTCTGAAGTAAGAGCGTGGTGAAACAGGAAAGCTCTCGTTTAATTAATTACCGTTTTTGTTATATTATGATCTCTACTTGTTTCCTATGAAATTTACATCGTTGCCACTAAATAATCTCTCCGTCTATACACCCTAAGTGAATAAAACCATTATTATTTGAGCACAAAATAAAATGCTTGTATTGTTTCTATAATTGGAACAGTATGTAAATACATTTTTAAGATTTACTTGACTAATGGAAACATTTCCATAAAGTCTGACTAGTTGCTCGCACTTAAGTATGTAGCTCCCCTATGTACAAGTTCATCCGGCTGGGTAACTCGAAGGTCCCGGGTTCGAGTCCCGTCAGGGGCATGGGTGTGGATTTTAATGGCTAAGGGGCGAATCGTGACGGACCGAAGTCCAAAGTTACTAGACTGGCCCATATAAAAATAAAGTTTAACAAAGTTTTTACTACAAGTTGAATCAAAGTGTGAGGGTGATTCAGAACCTCTGGTACAAACCTCGGGAGTTGAATCTTTATACCAAACCAAAAAAAAGTTCATATGGACACGCGCCCTAACATGCTTAGTTTCGGCGCTAGAGGGACCCAAAGACGTCCAAAACTATATTTCAAGGCGATTTTAACTAATAACTGTAGAGCTGGCGGCCCATCGTTTCGTCAAAGAAATCAGACTTGCTCGTTTAGAAAATGCACATGTCAGACGTGATGAAAAATGCGCGAGGGGATCCCGAGTTAAATGAGGGATTCCTTAAGATTCACCGAGGCATCACCTTGGAGTCAACGTGGTGTTGTACTCTGATAGGAGGTCATTCTCTACTTGCTCTATTCGACCCACATTCGCTGTGCAATTCTTGGTGATTCCTTCATTTCTTTCGGGGAATCTCTCATGCACATTTTCCTCGCCTCTGACGTGCATTTTCTGAACGGTTAACAGTTCTCAGCACTCCAGAGCTGAATGTCGGCCGGGTGGTCGAGCGGTCTGCGGCGGTAGGCTATCGACTCAACGGTCCCGGGTTCGAGTCCCGGCAGGGGCATGGGTGTGGATTTTAATACTTAAGAGCTAAAGGCAAATCGTGACGGGCCGAAGTCCAAAGTTACTAAACTGGCCCATATAAAAATAAAGTTTTCTACCCAGAGCTGAAGCTGTTAACCGATTTTTTTGTAATTACATTTTAATACAATAAATTGATTTATGGTTATAATTAATACAAACTAATTTTTCAAAAAATAATTTTATCATAATTCCGTTATTATACAACAAGGCATTTGCAATATATTTGTTGGTTACTACTCAATTTACATAGGAATCATTTATAAAGAAAACAACGTAATATTTAATTTAAAAAAAATATCATTTAAATATACGCTAAAATGTTAAAATGTTGTTAGGGGGGTCGTAATCAGCGATCCTCCCAAAAAAACATGAAAATAATAATATGCATCTTGATTGTAACATGATAATCAGACTGTTTCACGAATAGGGGTTGTCAGTGCGGGATGAAGGGGTTTCATTGTGCAGCTCTGACTTCAGATTCGTAATCAGCGACCCCTCCCCCACCCCAAAAAATAGTAAAGATTTTAAGACCATTTACTTGACTTTTGGCCAGCTTCTTGGAATCGGCCGCACTGTGCGACATTGGAAAGTAATTAATTCACACATTTAGTGCACATATAACTTTCTTCCAAAAGTTTGTTTACCTATTTGAAGAAAAATCATATTCGAGAACTGAGAGCATATTCTGTATTGATAAAGATTCACATCATATTCCATATATGTTACATGTTTATTTTATAATGATAAAAATGCGATGCGCATACATTGCAACATAGTTTAAAAAGGTTTCATTCATATTAATATTTGTGTAAATCTAAATCCATGAAACTTAGCTTAAAGAACTTATTGGGCTTCTAAACTAAGCATATAATCTAAGAGAATGTGTTGTTAAATGAGTACATAAAATAACTGAAGATATCTGTCCAAAGTGCTCAATGATTTCATAATGTTTTTTTTTAGAAGTTTCAGCCGGCGAATGCTGGAATGAAATCTTAGGTAATGCTCTGGCCGATATCTTCCCTGCCCTCTGCCCTATCGGCTAGTGCTGGAGGTGCCAAAAAAACGAAAAATAAATTCAAATTCAAAATTAGCACCTTTGGAGCTAGAAACCCTTAAATGTAACTCGATTTTGTCACAAATATTTCAAATATATAAATTGGGAAATCACAAATCAAATTTGTAGCCAATATATGGATTTGAACAAAACATATTACATTCAAGAATATTTTCAAGTAAAAGGTTCATTGTGAAGAAATTAAAATTACTCAATACACAAACATAAAGGCACCTTAACTGTTCTATTGAATCACAAACTTCGCCTAAATGTGTGTTTAGGAATACAACACTAAGATTTCCTAAGTCGGCACAGTTTACATCATTATTTGTCCACACATTGCACCATTTAAGACAATCCGTCGGTATATTTTGGCACCTCTAGCTCCAAGAATACGCTTGTTTCTATGAAGGAACTGTTTTCTTGCTAAGATGTGAGCGGTTCACTCTTCAATTTTAGAAACGTCATTTTAACACCCTGTATAAAACCGATAATAGATTGTTCCTTACAGAGACTGAGGAGGCAAGTCCAAATAAGAGTATTCTAACTATTTATTGCTTGAAATCAAACGTACAGAATTAGCCTACTACGCTACAAGCTTCACAATTGAACAATATGAAAAAAAAAATGTAAATTTTGTTTAAAATCGAGTTAGGATTCCGAACATTGACATACTTTTCAATAATAGCTACCCACAAGTAAGAGTTTCAATGCAAGATCATAATCGGTTTACAAAATGTAATGATCTTTCCAAAACTAAACAAATGGTACAATGAGACTTAGAAAAAATATCACCTTTCTTTTCTCTTTTTCTCTCTACTCTTTTAATCTCTGACAAAATTAATTGACGCATTCATGGCTTAATTTTTCTGGAGAAAATGGCTTATCTAGCAGTTTAGAAGTATTTTTAGTAGAAATTGCCTGAAACAGCAAAACTCCTTAAAAAATAAATTAAAATATAGACACAGAAAATTGTGACTTGCAACAGTGATTAAGTATTGAATCAGTCCTAGTGTTATACAGAACAGTTAACTTACAATTATCTGTTATAAATAATGAATGTGAATTCAAGGATCATCTGCCTAAATTAATAGCGGGCACTCAATTCAAGTTAACATTATTGCCCCTTAATGTACTTCTACCCAATTTTTGACACCCAATCAAAAATGAAATACACCAGTTTAGTTGGTGTAGAATGATCAATGTATTTATTATAATAAATACATGCAAATGAATATAATGAATGCTAGACTAAATCAAGCTCATATGTGCTGGTGATGTACGAGGTGCATTTCCGAAGAAAGGGTTGATTCTTTATAAAGTGGGACTGACAACATTGACAAGTTTGTACGTGCGCAGTAGCATGCAACAGTATTTAGTGCACGTAACGCATGTACAATCGTGAACATGGTTGTTCCTGTATGTGTGACAGCGAATAATAATGGCTGCTTAAAACAAAATCCCGCCAAATGTGAGGTTCGCTCAGTGATCCGCTTTCTCCACGGAAAAGGACAAAATGCCTAAAAGATTCTCTGTGAAGTGTGCGTGCAATTTATGGACTGTCTAAACTGCAACGTGTAATTCAGAAGCGACGACGTGGAATGTTAAACTCTAGGAGTCTTCTGATTCACGATAATGCACACCCACAGACAGCTGTCCGACTGTCCAGGCAATTGAACAATTCCGATGGAAAGTTTTTGATTACTCATTTCAGTCCCAACCTTGCACCCAGTGATTATCACCTCTTTCTTCACTAAACCTATTGCCGATAGTGAATGAAGTATTGAAAAAAATTAGTGCTGGATGTAGCCGCTGGGTCTCCAAAAACTAATCTTCAATTCAATATATATTCACTTGATAAATAATAATAGCCACATCCAGAGCATCATTTTAAAATATATTTCATATTATTCTATATAAGAGCATCTCATACATTCCAGGACTATAAACTACATACTGGTTTACACACACAATTAGCTCAACAAGACCAATGAACGAATACAGTTACAACAATCGACCAACCAATGGACGTTAAAAACAACATTTTATATATGTTCACATTGTTGCTCTTTTTTATATCGTTTATTTTAAATGTTACAACAATGGTTTAAAACTTTACAATTAAATACTTTTTGCACAATACTGCAACCACTCTCAATGTAAGCGAAGAACAAAACAATCTCTCTTAGAGAAAGTTCCAATAGCTTTCATCACCTAATTTCTCCACTCTTAAACTGAATTAGTTCCCATGCACTTACAGCAATATCATCAAATCACTCATCGATTCTGTAACGTCCGTCGCTCGTACTTGGAGAGTGTCACATGTTGTAAATTAAGGCTAAATCCAAGTAGGTTTTCCTGCCTTTTTCATATTTCCTCAATTATTTAAATTTGAGTGCAATTAAACAGAAAATAACTTTTACAAATTGTTGTTTGTTTCTTACGTCATTAATGAATACCATTATCTTTAAAGAAATCTTAAAAGAAACTTCAAATCTATGTCAATAGACTTTTAGGACAGTTCCATGTCCCAAAAGTGTGTTGACATAGTTTTGAATTTTCTGTTAACTTTTATTTCAAATTAATGGTATTCACTATTCAAGTATGTAAGTAACTATAGTTTGTGGAAGTTATTTTCTGTTTAACTGCACTCAAATTTGAATTATTGACGAAAAACGAAAAAGACGGGAAACTATACTTGGATTCAGCCTTAATTGGTTGTCTATGTTGCTCCCGAAATTTTATATAAATTCACCCTTTCGGCAAATCTTGAATTTTTGTTGTAATTTAGATTGGAAAAATATGTGATAAAAATTACTGTTGAAGGCTTTGCCATATTAAAGACTTTTAGATATATCTAAAAGAAAAGAAAATTTACATTCAAAGATTTAGGACAAAATTATTCTTTAGACAATATGATTTCGAAATTATATGTGTGTGTATAGAAAACCGTATTATATGGCGCAAGGACACTAAATAACTAGTTCGCGTCAAAACTTCTTACAAGTAAAGAGACAATAATTGTATAATTAAAATGGAAACTTTTGCTGTAATTTATTATTTTCTAAATTATTTCTAGATGTGAAATGTGTGTAATAAAAGTATTTTGGTGCGACAGAAGCCTTCTTACCGCCATGAGAGCAGATTATAAAAGAGCCTGCATTTTCAGTATCTAGGTCTTTTCTCTTGAGTTATGGCTCAAGTAATTAATAGGTGCTCAAGTGAAACTATTGTTTTATTTCAGCTATTCCTTTTGCCCTGGGATTTAGATAGCGTTAGTTTATGGGTCAGCACAGAATCGTCGCTTTTGGTCGGCTGCATACTTAAATTGCATGTTAATTAGGTTAGGAAAGGTTCCCCATTTACTAATTTGTATTTGCCTTATAGGAGGACCCATTTATCTTCAAATCCCACGCAAAGCCGGAGCTGTTATATATTGAGTACCTCGGGGGTCATATAAATTCACACACTAAACGATAACAGCTTCCTGCCTACTCTGAGCTTTTAGGATACTGATCCAAATACGTCATCGCTAGATCGTCTTGCCTATCCTGTAACAACTCTATTCCCGTATCCTTAACTTCACCGAATCCTTCACACTTCCAAACATAATCATATCCCAATTGTTGCATCCTTTCGATGGCATTGACCTGCTTCAATTCTTCAGAAGCCTTCTTGTCATTCATCATCTTCCTTCTCTGCTTTCTTTTCGCTCTTTCATACCTTCCATTATTAATCTCACTCTGCATCGCCCCAGCACTCATATCTTTTTCTTTTTCTATCTCCCCAACGTAACCTATAGCTTCACGTATAACCACTTCTCCCTGTAACAGTTCAATCTTTTCTTCAGCGTGAGACTGAACTTTAACTTCTTCAATCTCCATCTGATTATCAGCCGATCGTTCCTCCACTTGCAATCTTTCCAAATTCTCTTCACCTTTTTCTTTCACTATCTTTTCCTTTTGAGCTAACTGCATCCTTTCGAATATTTTTCTTATTTTGACCTCAGAAGCAAAATTTTGTTGACTCTATCACACCACTGTATACACTCTTCATATCTTCCTTGCTGAAAAAGTGCAGCTGATACATTTCCATAAAAGGCCATTTCAAATTAATCCAATTGTGTTGCTAAGATAAAAGATGAATTCAATGGGCGGTAACAGCACTATGGCTTACACCCGTCCAGGCTAACTGTATTGCTCTTTTGTAACGTGCACTAGCCTGATTGAACTTACCATTAAGGTAATTCTCATTTCCTGCCTTCTTTTTTAGTCATCGCTAGTTCTCTCTCATTCTCCTCTCGAAACAATCCTGTTATCAATCTACTTTCATCTTCATCTTCACTCAACTTATCTGTTTCCTCACACCAATTACCAGTTACCACTCGCTCCTCGAAACCAACTTCCAATTTGCTATCATTCATATTTTCACATTAAACAGCTGTACTCCTCCACACTTCGGTCCGACATTCTTGCTCCACCTTTTCTGTACTCCTAATATTCGTTTGAACTGACATTTCCTCCAGTTTAATTGTCATTATATCTGAATTAAAATCAGTCTGACAAGCCTTCTCAACCTTTTTTACCTTATCTGTTACAGATTCCCTTAGTAAAAAACAATTTTGTTCAATCTCTTCTGGCACCTTATTTAATAGACTACCCATCGATTGAGATAACAGATAACCCTGTTCTCTTTTTGTTCACATAAATCCACAGCAGAATGGAATATCTCGGCTTGCTCCATATTTTATTTATTTCTTGCATTCGCTGACTACATTCAATCATCTGCTTGCTTAAAGATTAACAAGTACCATCAATTGTCTTGACCATATCTTCTAATCTTTATACCACTCCAGTGCTTGGCTAATGTTCATCTCTGTTTTCTATACTCATTTCCGCTAAATGAACCTTTGTCAATTCACGGTCTAACTCATAACCATCACCCAATAACCTTGCTGACTAACGAGGCAACATTAGATCCATTCCAGGACGCTTTACTATTCCATGCGTCATTGCCATATCTGTAACTGCAAACTTTACTCAAAATATATGTTGTTTATATGCAGACCTATTTACTCCCTTACATTAACCATATAATGATTTATTAAATACAAGATCGCTGGATTGTATACTATACTATTGTGATAACCAATTGTCTCTAACAGTTGGTATGGCATTAAATTAAAAAACGACCCAGTATCCAGAGTGAATTCATATTTCACTGATCCTACATATATGGTTATTAATGGTATTTGAGAATGTTGATCCAATGACTTTGCTATCCCAGACTCACTTGTAATTGTCAAGAGATCATAAACATATATTGATCGCATTTCTCTGGATGTCTCATTCTGAACTTCTATTGATTCTGCTTGCTGCTCAGCCTCTAAGGCTTGAATATTTCTTTGTCTACATACGATGTCTTTCTCTCGACAACATTTATAGCTCTACAATTACCTAAATCATGTACTTTATTACATCTCCTAATCCTTCATATTTAATGGATGACGTCTTTCGGCATTCTTCCGGTTAAAGAAATGGGGAAGTTAGAGGAGAAAAACTTACTCGAGGCATCATTCCGGCATTCGCCTATTGAAACTTTGGAAAATCCTGGAGCACTTCTCTAAACATGACCGGTAGGAGAGTGAAACATGCCAGCCTTCTTATTGCAGATCTAAGTTCGCATCATTACCACTAGAAGCTGAGGGTTTTAATGTAATCAGTTTAATCAGTAATCAGTTTCAAAGCAAGTATGAAAATACGGGGAAAATTGAATCATCTTGATAAGTAAGCTGTACTCAAGGAATTTATATCCAGCTTATTTTAAAACTTTTATAGTGTGAGACCATAAATATGCAGTATGGTGGAAGTAAATGTATAAAGACCAAGTTCACATATACGAATAAACGTTACAAAAATATCTTACATTAAATATTTGACAAATACTAAATAAATGCTGAGATAAAAGAACATATCAGATACAATTACACTACAAATAACCGTAAAGTTGAATAGTAAGTTACAGCACTAAACTTATACGCAATGGATCACTGACCAAGCAATCTAGAGAAGATTAATTATAAATAACAACCCTTTATAACCAATGGGATCAAGTAGAAAGTGACCACTCAAAATTCCCACGTTATTACTAATATGGGATAAGTTTGCTGTTAAACAAGAAATTGTACTTAAAAAAAGTTTTAGAATAATTGGATATTCATTTCTAGACTCGTATGTAAAGAAAAATGGCTTGGTGATTAATGGAAAAACCAAAAAAAGTAGAAATAGTTATCACATTTATTATTTATTTAATGACAAAATAATCAGCTATTACACTAAATTTGGATATTAATACGCGAAAGAAGTGAAATAGCTTTGATAAAAAAAAAAAAGCGGATTACGAACTCTTCTTGCACATACTACATTTACACTGGTAGATTAGTGAAGTGATGAATTCATGATGTTTGAAGGTACAGTGTTAAGAACTATACTTACACATCAAAATCAACATCAATTTCAGAAACACTTGTGTCGAAAATTATCATGTAGGGTCTCCATTTCTCGTTGCTATGACTACAAATCACATGGCAGAGACGTTAATTACTCTTAATTACAGCCCAGGGCCTCTCGTTTCCCCGACTGAACATGAACTTGGTGTTAAGTAATACAAAAAAAAAAAAATTACAAGAGACCAGAACTAGAGTAATATGTAATATAAAAATATTTTTAACGATTTAGCAATAAACATTTTCCTCTTTATTGCAGTGTCCGCAGAAATCTCTCTCTCTTGCTCTAGCCTCCTTTTACTTTGCTGTTCCTCTCGCTCTTCCTCTGATGCTTTCTGTCTCTTGCTATTTTCCTCCTCTTTCTATTTCTCTTCCTCCTGTTTCTCTGATTCTGCGTCGCATTCTCTCTCTCTCTCTCTCTCTCTCTCTCTCTCTCTCTCTGTGTGTGTGTCTTCCTCTCTGGGACTTGTTCTCCTTCTGGAGTTACGTTTCGCTCCAATATGAGCAAAACTGATATATTTATTAATGTGATACCAATTTTACACCTGTCAACGCAATTTAATTATGATTAATATTATAATGCGATATAATTTGTAATCATGCACAAGATGAATGATTCGTCTAGATTCTTGCAGCATTCATATACTAGTGTTTGGTATTGGAGTAAGCCCTTTGCTTCCTATTATCTGAAATCTTGGGTACATTGATTATTGCACCAAATTTGAAGCTTCACAGCTATTTTTGTCTCCATAGCATTTTGTTCGAAGCTAAACCCGAGAGAACGTCTCTCAACCGACAGAAACGTACGAGCTCCTCAACCCCCTTCAAGAATACTGACGACGTCGTTGACAAAGAAGAACTAGGACTGAAAACTAACTATATCGGAGAGAGAGAGAGAAGTTTAAATAAACGTGTAGATATTTCAATTCATCCTATTCGGAAGAGCACTCCTGAAGTTCTTCCCAATATTAATTTTAGTTCATGCTGAGTGCCTTGAAAACAGTACAAAACAACTTTTCTTGTAGAGAAGACTAAAAGTGCATTTGAATACAAAATATATTGCTTCGTTTACATCCGTCATGTCAGTACGGATCAATTGCAAGTCAGAGGTAGTGTATATACTTGCAAATTGGGAAGACACGAGCCTGAAACCGCCAAGTGGTCATTTCAAGATGTTTCCATTCATGTCAGGTAAATGCTGAGATAGTATAAAATTCAGAATAGATCTGCCTTTTGTTCACTTCTTTCGGGTTACGACTAAAATGACATAGCTAACAAAACAAATTAATGATAACCTGAAGGTACTAAAAGCTCATAAAAATTAAGCTTTCGTAAACTTCACATTGATATGATGGTACAAGAGTATTCACGTTCTTTTAAAATAATAATTTAGCCTCCAAGTCTACATAAACATTAAACTCGGTAGCCTCCGAAAATAAAACAGGAAAAAATGGATCTAACATTCAATGACTTGAACCAACTGTTCATATACGCAGATGAGATTTCATAGGGAATGACAGATACACTGCAAAGTAACGATGATGCCTTAGTAGAAACTTGTGATGTGATAGGAATACAAGAAAATCTTGAGAAAACAAAATATATGATAGCAAGCAGAAACACAGATGATGACGGAAATGGAAACTTGAAACTAAGGACAAGATCACAGAGTAATTAAAGAAATTTAACAACTGAGGAGCAAATGTACCAAAGTCACGGGAAAAAAGTCGCTTTACATTGGGCAACTTACGTTTCTACTCAGTCCAGAAAGTTCTAATCTGGCAATTAATACAAGAAAGTTTAAATTGAAAATATATAGAACGATAACTCCCCCCCCCCCCGTAATATAATCCTTAATAGTAGCGAAAATCATGACCCTGGCAGATGAATGTAAATTGCGTGTGTTTGAAAAATAAAAATTATTAGAAAGATATTTGGGCTAAAAGGGGACGAAATGACCGGAGAATGGAGGAGTTGCATAATGAAGAGCTGCACAGACTTTACGATTCACTGAATGTTGTAAGAATAATGAAATCAGGACTATAATGACGGGCAAATCATATAGATCGTATGGGGGGGGGGAGGGGACGAAGATTATATTTCATTTTGGTTGGGAAGCCGAATGAAGAAAGGTCGATAGGAAGACCGTATTAGATAGGGTCATCGAGAGGTAATTGCTTGCAATGAAAACTAGCTTGATCTTGCCCAGGATAGAATCCAGTAGCGAACTCTGTTAATGCGTTGATGACCTTTGATAGTTCCGTAAGCGATGGAGTTAGTTTTATAAAAGGCAAATTAAAATAAAAAGAAAAGCAATTCCGAAATATTTATCAGCATTTTGTATTTCATAACTATCATATACATTTATACAGTCACGAGCTACTAGTTTGCTTTTATCGTGCCAGACTTCTATCACCTTGAAGAAAGACCTATCCTCAGATGCACCTGAAGAAATTCACGTGTTTTATTTAACAAAGAATTCCTTCAAGAAAGGAAAAGATCGAAGAGTTAAGTCAGTTTCTCATGCTGAGAAACTTCGTCAGCGCGTTGCTCTCATTGCAATGTTGAATGAAACGTTAAAATAATGATAATAAAGTATTTTCCATCCACATCAACATAAAATAATTATCTAAATTCCAGGAATGGTATTATATTTCCTCTTCACTGTTGTTCATGTTAATTTACAATAACTGTACTTACTCTACTCCAATCCTCCGAGACGTAACGTCAATGAAACACGAACAATTCTAAATTATGCTTGTGAGCAGCCCCTGAAATTTTGAAAATTTATCGACATATTTCGAAATTAACAAACATTTCCAAATCCCCTATCCTGCTAATCAGTAAGATTCAAACGCGCCAGAGTCTCAAGTAGTACATATAATCATCAAGATTATCATGACCAAACTAGTAAGTGCAAGTAACAATTTGGTTTTTAGAAAAATGAACATGAAAATTAGTATCGATAAAAGAAAGTATTCTAAAAAGGATCTATAACAAGTTTTACGGTAGAGATACCTATTTCCATAATTATCGAGTATTTGTCAAGATCCTCAAAATAAAGGAAACATATAAAGCTATTATACACTAGTATCGAAATACTACCAGACTACGGAAAAATAAAAAAAAAATGAATATGAATTTATTTATGGTCGCTAGGCTCTGTAACTCACAAGTAAAGCTCAAGAATCATGAATCGGAGATTCGAACGGGACATGTGCTAATCGATGGATGATAACTATACGAAAATCTTAGCGGCAGAGGGCGCCGTGTCAAATGCTAGAATAAATCAAATTTAACATAGAGGTCCAGACAGTGCATGTGAAAGATTCCGGAACGGTTAAATATCTCAATAAGGTTTCTCGAAAATTTGCAAGAGACAAAATTGTCAGGAAATCATAAAAGCTATCCGATGAACTAACCAAATTCCTTGTGTGGGACCCTCTGTGGGCCCCTAGAGGCCCAAGTTCAATCTTTAAATAGGACCCCTACATTTCATTGCGATTCTGCATCTACAGGATAAACTACGTCACAAAATGTACTTAAAAAAATGTAGAATATTGGTCTTGGGCCCCACAAGGTCAAAAATTGATCAATGATGAGAAGTTCTGGAACGGTCAATATCTCGGCCAGAATGCGCAGTTTCCAAAATTTTCAAGAGAGGAACTTTCAAGAAAAGCATTAGACCTATCCGATGAGCCAGGCAAACGCCCTGTGCGGTCCACATTGGGCTCAAGTTTGATTTTTTAAATGGGAGCCTCACTTTTCATTTCACATTCTTCATATACGGGGAAATATGTCAGAATATGTTCTGGTTCAAAATGTAGGATATGGACCATGAGCTCCACATGGTCCCAAATTTGTAATGGTGAGAAGCCTCGGAGTTCTACAGTAATTTAATAGCACACTATGAAAGTTTACTGCCAAGAGATAAATTCGCAGGAAAGCAAGAGATTAACCGAATACGGTGGCTAAACTCCGTGCCTGGGGTCGTGTGTGGTCTTCATTGGGCCGAAATATATTCCAAATTGGTCCCCACATGGTTAACATTCCAGATCCTGACCAGGGCCGGATTTATACGTTTAGGCGCCCTAGGCCCTTTACTTCAAGCGCTATACGTGACAATTGTGACATAGACTAAAAAAAGTTTTAAAAACATTTTTTTTAAAAACAATTGTACTAAAAAGTAAAAAATAATTTCGTTTATGCATGAGTAAAAGAAAAGCATGGGCGTTCTCTCATATACAGTAACTTTATAAATGTTTCAATTGGTGCGCCCCATGCTTTTCCTTTTAAAATTCATACATGAACAAAATTGTTTTTTACTTTTAGTACGAATTATTTATGAAAAGTATGTCTTTAAACAGTTATTTTATTATTTTTTTAAACCCAAATCCTAAAGTCTTCTGCAATCAGTCAAACGCCAAATCGTTGCAGGGTAGTATTTATGCGTAATATTAAAAAAAAATAATTAAAAATGCTTTTAAATTATATAAGTATACATAAATATATGAAAGTAACAATGGAAGACTGTTGTCACCGGACTTACGTCACTGTGCAAAATTTCACGATTGTATGACGTCGGGAAATGAGTTAACGTTGAAAGATTTGAGAACACCAGGAACCAATGTGAACTAAAGAAAAAGAGTGTAATAATGATTGTTGGTGGGTACAAAGAGAAAAATAGGAATCAATAATGTTCCTAATATAAACCCTAATCTTTATGTTGTATTATTTCCAATGTAAATTAACCTAACTTTAAATTACCTGAAGTCAGTTATTTACGAGAGGCTTAGGAACTTCAAAGTTAACAGTGTTTGGCGCTCGCTCTTAATGTTTTCCCCCTAAATATTGTTTTCGTCTCGGGTTTTAAATAGCAAATTCTAGTGTTTCCTTATAAAGTGCAAGCACTCACTCCTTCTTGATTATTCTAGTATGTATACCTATCAACTTGTAAGAGCCTAAACTAATAGCTGTCATTATACTTTACATATCAGTATATTAAATTTGGATCCAATTTGTACCCACATACGACTCACATAGAACTAGAGGGGGGATAGGGGAAGAGAGACGCAGACTGTGTGTTTATAAGCGTTCAAATGTCATTCATTTCCATGTCTTGCATCATGTTTCTTTCCTTGTTTTCTCTTCTCTGTCCTTCACTTTTTGCCCGTCTTTTTCCATGATTTCTCTCTATCTCTCTCTTTCTCTGTGTGTGTGTGTGTTTGAACAAGACAAGAATAGGATTTCTGTCTAACTCTCCCTTGGTTCTCTACATGATGCTGAACAAGTCGATCCTTTCTTGCTCCAAATGGAGGAATATCCTGTCATGCCATGATTTCGCGCATATTTGTACTTTTATGTTGCTTGTCGAACTATGAGGCGTACACTCGTACAGTGCAACAATTCTCCTGGATGAAAATACTACTATTTCTTATAATTCCAACCTCCATTTACTTTAGTTCTTGGCTGCACGTATTTTAGAAGACCGTTAGGATTATTTCATGATTGCAAATAAAACTGTGTGGAAAAGTTGCTCAGGTCGAGAATAAAAATAATATAGGGCATCCTCTTAATCATCCGAAACCTTACAGAAAAGAATTATTGGCAAGATAAACAACAGTGCAGATGAAAGATACTGACTGAAAAGAATAAGGAATTGAACGATTTTACATCTTTTAATTATGGTGGGTTTGTACATCACATGGTTGGACCGTAATTTTTGTCTCAAAATGAATACGTATTTGTATATTTCCTTTTTTTCTTTTCTTAGATATCTTAGAGTGTTTATCAGTAGAGGATAGTAGATTTTCATAAAATTTATTTATTGCTTTTAGAAATCCTATGGTCAGACCGGAGAAGTTAATAGCTGTAGAAACTGGTGTAACTAGTAAATCAATATTTAATTGAAAACAGGAGATTGTATACTCATGTTTTGCGACGTTGCCAGATAATTCATATCAGAACTTAGTTTTTTTCAGATACCAACAAGTGGGTTTTATAAAAATTATAATAAATAACAAATAAATAGACATCTGAGGCTAAGTACGAAATAGAGGAGGGGAGAGAATGAGGGAAGGCGTTGGCCAGGGCCTAAGCTGAAGGTATGATTCTGACGTTTACCTTGTGTGACAGAGTAAAAACCTAAGGCAGAATGGTCGGCCGCTGAGATTGAACACACGACCCCCCGAATGTTACCATAAGACAATGCTCTACCACTGAGCCATGGTCACTCGGTTAGAGATCTTTCATAGATCTATTTAAATTTTTTATATATATATGTTTATAGTATTCCGTTATTTTATTTGAAACTTTACAACAAATTAAACAGTTTTCGATTTATGAGCACTGTATACGCCTACAGACTCACATGCTATTTGTATGTCAAGATAAATTACTTTAATTATTGGGAGAACCGGTGATGGAATAGTGCATCGATGTTGTATCAACTATTTTTTTTTTTTAGATCGTGTTCAGACTGTTTGGAATTATGCAATTTTCTGTGATGTCATTTTTGCAGAAACGTAACCACCTGATAGAATGTTCTTTGTTGAAGTGTAATACCATCAATGATCTTCGTAATAACCCACCATCTGCAACCAACTGTGAGCCTCCTATTGATTTCAAACGTTTCCTCCCACCCCCCACTGCATTCCTACTCTCCTCTTTCATTTTATCTCTAAGGGGTTTCCTTTCTCTGCTTCACACGTATGTTAACACCAGTACAGAAACATCTGCCGCCAAACAATACGTGCAAGTAGGTATTCTGCCCACACAGCATTACAATTCTCTTTTAATACTGATCAAATAATCTGTTCGGAAAGTTTCAATAACATCTGCACGTCTATCATCGTCTGTTTCACCAAGCTACAGGTATTTCAGACATACGCTGTCTCTTTCTTTCTCCGTCAACATAGAAAGTATTTCATAAATGGAAAGAAATAACCGAAAAGAGATGAGATACAAATGAGGGTTATCTAATTTAATTAAGCATTTTTAATCTGGAAAGCAATTAAACTCCATTTTATTAAATGTCTATTTTCCCGACACTTGAAAATTTGAAGCTCGAAATTTTGTTTCCTCAGTACATGATTGTTCTTACCGTCGCTGTGTAATCAAAGGTTCGAGATTTGATTACTCCGAGATGACACAAGTATTCGATGTTCATTTAAATCTGAAAGTTCAGTAATTAAGACACTCTCCACACTCCTCGACAACAAATATTAATTTTTATATTTTTAAGTTACTACTTATATTACCACTTTTCGGATTAAACAATAATTATATATAAATTTTAATTGTATCCAAAACATTTATTTCAATTTTATTAAAATACAAATTAAACTATTATCTTGAAAAGTCGAAAACATTATTTGTAAATTTAAAGGACCGAAAAAAATCCTGCCTTAATAAAAAATTAATGGTAATGCTGTTACTACTCAACGTTAAACCATAGTTTGAGTAACACTTTTCTTCATTGAATCTTTTTTACGTATTTTCATGAGTACTTGCTGCTCCCAAAACATGGCACACATTTTCTCAAAACATTATGTATTGCTAATTTTGGTTGCTATTTTAAAATATGGTTTCGTTTCTATGGGTGCAGATGCTCAAGGTCGACTAGCCCCTAACATCCTCTCTGCCACCCTATCCCGACCTGAGGTGTCTAAAGGGCTATGAATAAATCCAAACTAAAACGTTCATGCCATATATTTCCTAACAAATCGATTTCTATGACAAATTTAAAAGATGTCAAATTTTGATTTTGAACAGACGCTCCTTCATGAATACAGTCCTATTGTTCGCGGTTTAGCGGGAACATTTTATATTTTCTTAAACAGCAACGTAAGTTGTAGGGCACTTTATATGCATGTACAATATACGGTACGTGTGTGAAGGTAAGTAGAAATAGTAGAACCAATCTAGAAGCCTCTAATAAACTTTAACGATAATAATTACTTACTGACTGATTTGAAACAAAATATAGATACAAATCGATTATAAAATTGGCGATGAAAATTGAATTTTATTTATGATCTTTAGGAAATATTTGCCCAGGCCAGGATTGTATAGGAAAGAGTAGGTTCTTGGAAGTTACGCATGGCTAAGTTTGGAGATAAGGCTTTTGTGACTGAGGGAGAACGTTGGAAAAATCTCAATCAGGAGTACCAAACGCTGGGATCAATCCCAGGATTTTCCGAGAGCAAAGCCAACGGTCTATCGACTGAGCTACGGCTGCTCGGTAGGGCAGATACGAGGGTTGATTACGAGAGGAATAACAGCTATCGATGTAAATTAAATGTGTAAACAAGTTTATAGTCAAGTTAAAGAACTTTAAGTGTTCATTGTACATTTTTGGATATTGTCATCAGCTTCACACGCACACAATATGCAAACTGTTTCCATTGAAGACCTTTCCCGAATATAAGTTTGTAGGCAGCCATGCCAAACTTCATGCTACGACTGTAGAGAAGGAATAGGGAAGGTAACAGCCATGCTTCTATTCCTTGTACCACTTGGCTCGAGAAAGCGTCAGTCAAAAGTGCTGACGTAAGAAGGACACTCACTCGCACTTCGTTCCTAGTACTGACAGTAAGCAACGATCTTAGCCTCTACACTTGTTTATTGGATATAAAATATACACAGAGGGTCCAGAAAGCATTTTAATTGATGATACACTGCAAAAACTGTGGGTACTAAATGCCGATTTTATACCCACAGTTTTTGAGAAGCAGTGATGGGCACAGGGATTCATATTTTGCCATCGTTTTTTTCTATTAAACTGCATGTTCCCTCCCAAGAACTGGGAGGCAAAGAACATCCCCTCTAAACCCAGCCCAGGGCTCGCCACTGCCTTATAAAAATTGTGGGTACAAAATTGGAATTTTGTACCCACTATTCAAAGATACAATTTTTACAATTTAAATGAGAAAACAACTTGTGCTACAGTACATGCAAACGTCTTAAACATTTGTTCTTTGCAGATTCATTTATGAAATATTACATTGAGTGGAGGACGCTCCTTGGCTCTATTCACGAATTCAGGACACTGCAATTTGCATCACATTACAACGTTTAAACGTTACATTGCGGAAATTTCAGTAGACATTTATTTTCAAGACCTTCGATTTTCCTTGGTTTGGCTTTAAAAATATAAAAATGAAACTGCCAAGAACTTAAGACCGGGAGAACTACGAGGCCAGACAACATTCTCATTTCACTTCGACTTTAATTGCAAACAAATCTAAGTTGTCACGGAGATAGTTTACGATGGGAAGAGAAGTTACTTAATAGCAATAACCATATGTGTCATAACGTGTCATCGAGTTGGCGCCCCAGCTACTTTACTAGCTACTTGCGGTCATGTAAACCCCGTGCCAACAGCAGGTAATTCATTTTCCAGCTAGTATCAAGTTATATGAAACAATCTTTGCCGACTATTTTCCTTCTGCCACGTTCATTTGAAAATTTATTTATTTTTGAAAACACAACAGATACAACAGTCAAATTACAGTATCCTACGTTACTAACTTTCTGGCTTACGGGCCTCGTAAGTTCATCACCGCAGCAACGAACGTTCCATACTGGATTCAATCCTGGTCAATATAAAGTCATTTCTCATCTTGAACATCAACGAGTACTCGAAAATCTGTTCTAATATTGGCATTTAAATGAAGTCTCTTTGCCTCCGGCTTACCAACCACAATGAAATATAATATTTATTTTCCTCCATCCGAGCTACATGTCATGCCCATCTTACCCTTTGTAATTTCATTAATCTTATAATGTCGGGTCTTCTATCACTATCCGAAAAAGTACTAGAATAAAATATTAATAACTTTGGTAAACTTTATTTTGTAAGGACTATTCTAGTAAATTTTGACTTAGGCCCGTCATGATTATTCGTCACATTCTAGTTAAAATCCACAATCACAAGCATCCATGCCGCAGCCCGGATTCGAACCCAGGATCTTCTTGTCGCTGGCTTAGCGGCGAGAGCTCTAACCCACACGGCAGATCGGTTAATAAAATATTAATCTAATTAACAAACACGAATACATATACTATATACATGGAATCAAAATGGAAACGAAAAGCAAAAATTATACATTAAAAGAACGCGTGGGGAGATGTTAAGGTACCGCTCCACATATTCTCGATCTACGACACGAAGTGTCCCACATAGCAGAGTACGTCCCTGGGACGTCCCATTTAGATCCCATTACCGTCAGAATGGTCCTACTCCCATAGCGATGTCCTAAGGACGTCCGTGGGATAACTCTGTGGGCAATACAAACAGTTCATCCAGTATGGAGGTCCCCTGGATGTCCCCCGGAAAGCCGTGCGGGATTACCTACCTGGAATTTCTATAAATTAAATCGACCTTACTATTATTATTATTTAATTAATTATAACTATACGAAGGATATGCCTTCGTATAGTTATACGAAGGATTAATTATAACTATACGTCCCATGGATGTAAACGGGACTTAAACAGGACGTCCTACGGACGTCCCGATATCCTGTCAGGAGATCCGTCAGATATCCCTGGGACGTCATTTTGCTATGTGGGGAGGTAGGGCGGTTAGTCTCAAGATGTACCGCCTTCACCTCCCAAGATCTGGAATACCAAGAACAGTTTGGTACTCAGTTTGCTAGGAGACTGAGTGCACCTCAAGACGTGAGGCATAGGAGCACAGAAGAATCTTCAACGACCTAACCAAGACTTAAACCTGGGCCACCTGATAAGTAGTCAGACGCGCTACCGCCTGACCCACAAATTATAATTTGCTCAGAGTTTTATTAATTCTTTCTAAAATAGATTTATGCTACGAAATGCACAAATTTCTTAATTTCTTTTAGGCTTCAACAGGAAAAGCTGTGAAACCTTATATCATCGCTATGTCCATCCAACTAAAGAATTACGAAAGTGTCCTTCGAAAGGTCTTGGCGAAACTTTTCCAACACATAGATCATCCAAATCGGACGTTCGCTGTTAGAGCCTAGATCTAGCATATGGGCAGAGTCCTCCGCCTAGGCTGAAGCTAACTTTTTCGTTATTGCGTTAAATATATTGGAATGGGCATCTATCTAGTAGGTGCGAATTCTTGCCTTTACTTAAATTTGATTAGACATCTCAGGCTCAGGGCGATCTTCTACTCGACTTGACTGCGCGTTCTTGCTCGTAGTAGCTCAGTAAGTTGGAAACTTTGTGGTACAGCAAACTTACCCGGCATTCTACTTTCCAACTTTTACTTACAGCTACTAAAACATTTCCGTGATAACTTTAGACGAAGCAGTCATGGAATATCTGACAGTATCATTGGTTGTTTCATGCAACGAACAGAGATACTTCCTACAAGACGCAGCAATTATCCGCTCTGCCAGTAGTCGATGGTATTGTTTCGAGAAATATTTCCAAACAATGTAACTTTTCAGAAAGGTATATTTCCTGATCTTCGACAGCTACTGAAATTTCCTAAGAGAAGTTCTGAACAAAACAAAACATGAATTGTTAAAGTTCTCACTTACTTACAACAGTCGAAATAAAATCTTAAATCATATACGCGATACGATCATGCAAAGTGCATTGTTTTGAATTCGTGACTATCAGAAAATTCAGGTTGGCATCTGTGTTATGTAATGTTTCATAAATAAATATTCAAAGAACAACTTTCGGAGACATCCTTGGTTTCACTGAAGCATCAATAATTTTCTAACTACCGTCAATGACTACGAACTCAATATTTTTCGAACGACTATGTGTTGTGAAAATTTATAAGATCTTTGTTTCGCGCATTTAATAGCTCTAAGGAGAATGAGTGTAACAGCTGTAGACACACTTGAATTTCTTGTTTGTATTGTTGTTACCGCCCATACAATTTATTTTATCTTATCTTATTGTTTGTATTGCTTACATCCGCAAGACAGAAGACTGGATTCGCATTCTTACAGAATTAAGATAATATTAACGGAAGCTCTATCCAGAAGCAAGCAACGGAAATACATAGTTTCGTTATTAGCAAAATAAAGGAACGTCAGTAAAAGGTTCATTGATAACTGCGCAGTTTTTACTTACATCCTCTTTTCTTATTCCCTTAAAATTCCACTTTAATTGCCGCAAAATATGTCCAGTACCTAAATGATTATAAAACGCTATTTATAATCTGAAAATGATTTTGTTTCAAATACAACACGAGGGGGGAGGGGGAGATGTTATTCCATTAAACAGAAATGATGGGAAGATTTTACTTACCTTGTCAATATTGGCCAGCGTTGTCTTTTGTTCTTTCACTTTACTTCAAACAGCTGTTTACAAGGATTTCCAACTTTTGTCCACAGGATACTAATAATTGTCTTTGAATGTGTTAGTTAGTTTCACAGAGAGGATTTCCGACTTCGCCATTTCTTTACTTCTTGGTGAAATTTTCTTAACTTGTTAGTGAAAATATTTTACTGCTAGTTTTATGTTTGATTATCTATTTAGTTTAGCGTAAAAATTAATGAATACCACTTCCAAACACGACTCAGAATGAAGAAATTAATTTTGCGGTTACTTTCTAAGTGACGATCGCTCAGTTTCTCCATGAACTTTCCGAAATGTAATGAAAAAAACAAGAGAAAGAAATTAATAATCATGTAACAGACGAAACGCGTAATCCGCTGGAATTACCGGCAACGCTTGTACGGGATTTTCAGCCTGCTACTACAACACCCTCTGACGGCAAAGCAGAACTGACAAACTACATCTGTCTCGAATGATAAGCGCTGTTGCGACTGCGCCGCTCTGCTCACAGAAAGATTCGGAATATGCCGGTTAAATCGAGAATGCGTAACATAGTCCTGGGCGGTTTTAAGTTATCGTGTACGACACTTTTTTTCTTTTCGTTCGTAGGTAAACAGAAATTTCAAAGAAGAAGATTGTGTTTCTCTTTCGCCAAATAGGAAACGTGGAGCTGTTTTTGAGCATGTTAGCGTCGTTTATGTTTTTCTAAAAGAAAAAAAAAATAGTAAAGAAATACGTATGTCAATCTATCGATTCGATTCTCTATTAATTTGCTATCACATCGGACTACTCATTTGTCAGCTACAATCATGAATAATTTGTATAGGAATGAAGTAGTTTTCAAAGCTCTTTCTTTGCTAGGAAGAAAAAAAAATGTGTGCACCATTCTCTTGATATCAAGTCTGTCTACTTTTTACATTCTTTTCTTTAGTTCGCAATGATTCATGGTGTTCTCAAATCTTGCAACATTAATTTAACTCATTTTCCAATGTCATACAATAATGAAATATTCTATAGCGACGTAAGTCGTGTGACAATACAATATTCGATTGTTACTTTCATATATTTCTATATTTTAAAATATTTTTTAATTTTTAAAAAATATGGACTTCTTCATCCTGAAATAACTACTAGCCTGCAACGATCTGCCGTTTGAATAGTTGCAGAACATCTCAGGATTTACGTCACAAACATTAGCTTGAGAAATAGTATTCGAACACCGAAATAACGCGAAAAAATACTAAAAAATAGTTTTACAGGCATACTTTTCTAAAACAATTCATACTAAAAAAGTAAACATTAATTGTATATTTGGAAGAACTCTTACGTGAAAAAATAAATAATTTTAGAAGAATATTTTAGCACATGTTTAATAAACTCCACTTGTAGTTGGCGGTAGTTGTGGGGCCTAAATCTCCCAAATAGTTTTCGTTAACCCACTTTCAAACTAGTAAGAATTTTGAATTTTATTTATGGTGTTCAGGCATCTACGGCTCAGGCCCACAAACTCGTTAGAAATCAAACACTTTTCACACAGATTTAAATTCGACGACAACACATGACTATGAAAACACCGTTGAACTCTACATAACGGTGCTGGAGTGATCTGCTAGTGTCCAAAGACAAAGCAAACGTTTAATCTTGACCGTTTGAACTTTTTGTATATTCCAAAGCAAACGTGTAACTTTGACCGTCCATTTCCAGTAATCCAGTATGAACGAAATTTCAGTTCTAACCAAGATTTTTATGCCTGGTGTCGCTGTGCAGCCCGCTTTTAAATTTATGTCTTAAATTTTAAGTTAGGGAAGTATAGGATTGTACATTGTTTAAATAATATTTACGTCCATTTAACACGTTGGTCAAAATTGAGGTTGACGATCATGATCAACTTTTCTCTTCGCTCTCTGGCTTCATGTATGCATTAAATTTTTAATGACATCGATCAGCCCAGTATCGCTTTTAGATAGAGGTAACTTTAAATACTTTCACTTGTTGTCAGTGTTGCCCATAGTCCGTTTTTATTCAAATGTCACCACAGCGAATATTTTACGCTAAGGTTATTTTGTATAC
Source organism: Lepisma saccharinum (assembly GCA_022664845.1). NCBI lineage: Eukaryota > Metazoa > Arthropoda > Insecta > Zygentoma > Lepismatidae > Lepisma > Lepisma saccharinum. The sequence continues at coordinate 19,176 of JAGDQP010002279.1, read as the reverse complement.
ACCAGTAATGAAAATTAAAATTTCGTTTTTTCAGGCCATTTTAGTAAATAATGACTTCGGCCCGAATCGAGCCAGCCGGTATTCGAACCTGGGACCTTGAAGTCACTGGCTTAGCACCCCAAACTGCACGACTACCAGGTCAGCACACTAGTGATGATAACGAATATACTGTTAATGTAGCGTCAAACCCGTAAATGTGCAAATTTTATCTGTTCAAGGTAAGTTTATATATCTATTGACTTCATATATTGCTGTAGCAATATCAGGCACATGCACGACCAATCCTTTTGGATGCCTTTACTTGTGAAGAGTAGATATGCCAAACGTTCTAAGTGCCATTGTTTGAAGAAAAAAAAAACATTTTTTCCAGAAGCATATTCGACCTGCCTACACGCATCTTTTGTTCCAAGTGCCAAATCAATCAGGAATAGGTAAAACCAATCACGTTATGTTGAAAGGAATATGTTTTGTGATACCAAATCTATTCTGTTTTCTGGTTCTCTTGTAAAATTTTAAATTTCGTACTTAGAACGTTTGGCATTTCCGTTCTTCAATTATTGACACAAGTATCTGCTTTAGGATTGAAATGTACAATGCAAGAGCCAGTAATCTACCTGTTATCTCAGAAGTAAAATTAAGCACATTCGTGATTTTGGTATTGCATGGGCGGTTGTGGTAAAACAGCCGCGTTTTTTCCGCTCGTGGAGAAGGGGCCTTAAATATCTCGGCTGAGTGAGTGAGCAACTATTTGAATATATAAGTAATATCATTTCTAATCAGAGTTATTTCTTTTATTTGTTTCTGTTCTACCTTATTGATTATAGGTCTTTAATTTGAGCTTTCGCTCTCCGTTAATTCACTTACTAGCGTCATTAAATTTACAACAGCAGTACTAAGACTATTCAGAGGGTGGGGTATAAATAAAATAATTTGTAAACGTTTTTAAGAAAAAGGAACGGAAAGATGTAGATCAAATTGCCCTACTAGCAAAGAATGTTGTGAAATGTATGGGCCTACGTTGAGAAATGATGGGACTGGTTATTTGGCCATCGGAAGGGAATAACACTCGGGAAACACATGGGCCAACAAAGAATACCAACAGTGAGCCAATCATAAGCTACAATAAACATTAGTTGCGGAGAAACCTTCGTCACTGTTTTATATGTACTCACATAACATACAAAATGAATTCCTCGGTTTCTATTTTGATCAAGTCCAATTGGTTTAATTCTTAAAAAAATCTCTGGAACCGTTTCCATGGGGCTGTATTTCTGGTACCACAATATTATTCACAATAATAAGCCTAGCCCTTACCCTTTCTCCCCGCTCATCATTTCATAAGTCACATTTTTTGATAAGATTTTTCTCTTATTTCTAAAGTCACAACCATATAAAAACATTTCTTCTGATCTCATGCAGTTTTAATACTGAATTCTTTTCCACAAATGAAGCAATTTCTTTTTAAATCGGACGTTGCTTCTGAGAGGTCTTTAAAAAATTGAAGATGTTGAAAGGCAAGATGAGTTATCAGTCTGCATTGATTTATAATCAGCTTTGATGTTAGTATGCTTTACATAGATTTGCATGCACGCGCTATGAACCCGAATAGTACCTTCTCATTCCAACTTTTCATGCAGTGCATCTTTTCATTTCACACTAACCTCAATAATATCCGTAATTCTCTTTCGACGAATACAATTTTTGTTTCAAGATATTTCCCACTAAGAGCACAATAAATAAAAATCAACCATTCTTCTTTTATTGTATTTCTAATAAATAAGTAGTTTTTTAAGTTTAATGCATTAATTCCGCTACGTAAATTTTCACAAGATGCTGACAAAGTTTCTTAAAAATGATAACTGATTACTACGCTCTAACAAAAATATTAATAATAAATATAACCTACAACTTTAAATTGAAAATACCACATCTTCAGAGGTAAGTTTTACTAAAAACTAAAATTACGAACTAAAATGTAATTTCCAAATAATAGAAATATGACTAACCTTATCGTAATAAATTCTATGAGGTCCTACTTTCTCTTGCTGAGTACATAAATAGCTTACAATTGAAGTTCCTACCTTCTTTATCTTATTTCACTACCCACATAGCAATTTTGACGTGATTCAACCATGTTGCAAGCTGGCATGCTATCTGGGTACGTGATATATCTCATGAAAATTCCGTCAAAATACACTAACAATTCATCACCTATTTTACTTGCCACTACACAGCAAGGGTATGTTGCCATAATCGTCGACAGCTCACAACTGCCTAATGTGGATAGGGCGCACAGAAGGAAAAGCATTGTTCGCACGCTGTTGCGCGTCATTGCTACCTCAATAGCTAACACAGTAATTGTTCAACCATATTGATAAATACATCATTTTAAAGCTGATGAAACAGGCAACAACTTTTATTTCGAACAGGGTTTTGATATTGTGAGATTAAAACAAGCCACACCGTAAAAAGTGTAAATATTGAAAGCAAAATATCCTTATTTTGCGCTTTGGATCTAAATTATGGCAAAACTACTAGCAATAGCGCAACACGCATGATAACCAATTTTGTAGCCTGTAATCTAGGAATTATAACAAAGAAAGAATCATATCACTATGTCTCTTGGTTACGGAGATATATTACAATTTCTGAAAGTCTGTAAATTTGTAGTTCGGGAGGGACTGGGGGGAAGCACAAGGGGAGGGGCGGGGACTTTTAGTACAGGAGCCATACTACTTACGACTGTTGCACGGAGGTGTATAGAGAATTTCTCTTCAAAACTTGTTTCCTATATGTCTAAGAATAGTTTTTAGCTTGGGTACGCGTTTCTGGTATGAGGAGGTTTCCCCTAATATGCCCACCAATATGGCCGACCAGCCAAAGTGCAACGTTGGTGGAAAATAGCCCATATCTCCGAAACTATTGCTTTTAGGTAAAACTTTCAAAGGACCAAAATTGATCAGCACATTATTTTAAATTAGATACGCCAATTTTGCATTAATTACATAACGTTTTATATTGGCAATGAATATAATTTATTTTTTATAACCATTATTTAAACTTGGTAAGGAAACTTTAAATACGTGAGATTAATTATTTTATTTATTTTATATTTTAGGATTTTAGAAAGCTGCATCTATAAATAGACAAAAGAAAGATCATGAAAGGAGTGCAACTTACTCCAGCACCAAAGCGACAGAAGAAAACCAGCAGTTCTGAAATATGTGTTATATGTAAAGAGGAAGATAGCGAAAAGAAAACACATGGGACTGTAAACGGTAGAGTGAAATTAGGTGAAGCCTCTAACTACTGTGACGATACCGAATTGAAGAGAACACTAGAAGATGAAGAAGTGTATTATCATCTTGATTGCTACAAAAAATATCATCTATGTGCGCAAAGGATAACGACGAACAAAAACTCCGAGAATTCCGCTTCTATGAATGACAGCAAAGATACTGAAAATGTGCAAAAACGACACTGCAAGAGGCAGAAACGTGTTGAAGGTGAAGTATGTATCATATGTTCAAACAAAAAATATAAAGGTGATTGTAAACTATATCGGATCTGTGAGAAGGAAAAATCAGAGAAATATTTGTTAGCTACACGATACTTTCAAGATGAAGTTTTTTCTAGGGCAAGTGTACTAGATGATGTTAATACTGTTTATGCAGCAGACGTTACGTACCACTCTTCCTGTATGAGCAATTACTTATTAAAATACACAAGAAGTGCTGAGCAATTTGAAACTCTGTCTAAGAGCAGCTCAATTACAGAGGGGATTCAAAAAATGTTTTATAAACTAGACTTTTCCCAAAAAGGATATGAACTGTCTGAAATTACTTCTTTTATGAATTTAGAATGTCAGCTGGAAAAGAAACTTTCAAATAGACAAATGAAAACACTTCTCATTACGCATTTTGGTGAAGGTGTTACATTTGCATACCCAAAAGAACGATCAACGTCCCAGATCGTATTCTCCTCCAAGATAAGTTCACAAACTGTTTTCTACTAACAGTTTAAATGATGCTGCAGACCAATTAGCAAATGAGCTCAAACACTATGAATTTAATCTCGACAATAAATTCTGTGATGCGGAAGATATAGAAAAAAGCCTCTCACTCTGTGAAAATAACAGGCCTACGCTTTGGGATAACTTTTTTAAACACATGATGGGACTATCATCAAACCAAGTTGACAAGGCCAATTAGAGATAGTGTGATACACTGTTCCAGATACTGTACTTCATATTCCACAACGGCCGAAAGAAAGCCCAGTTTCATGTCTCTACTGCACAGACAATTCATGAAACATGCAAATCTAAAACTTTAATAACATCTTTGAACTACGTTGGTTTATGCAGTAGCTATGACACTGTTCAAAGAATGAATCATTCTTTTGCAGCAAGAACTGTGGAATTAACGGGAGATCACCGTGTTCCATTGCCAACACACTTAGCCAGATATATTCCGCTTCGAGCAGCTATGGATAACTTTGACCATCAAGAGGATACTAAATCAGGCTTTGGTAGCTCACATGACACAGTCCTAGTACTATTTCAGAATCTACAACATCATAATACAGTAATTCAGAGCTTAGATTTGGATAGTTTTATATTTGACCAACATATAAAAAAAACTGAATGATGTTCTGAGCTGTCAAAAGCTTGTTCCATTTATCAAACCTAAAGTGAGGGGGAACATTGATCGTAATTTCTGTCCAGTAACTACCCCAGGCATCCAAACATCAGTTTCAACATAAAAAATAGATCTTACATGATCAATGGCACGACTTTTATCAAATTATGACTTACCGGTATCTACTAACAGTTTCCGAGATAATAGCTCTGTGCCTTCGTGGAGCGCTTTTAACTCACTTAATACTGAAACGAAGCTTCCAAAGACTATTTCAGCATCTGTTCCCATTCTTCCTTTTCCAGCCACCAATCAGACATCTATATACACAACCATGGTAAATTTTCAGGACGTGTTGACACAGGTAAGTCAAGAGTGTGCGGCTCTGTGGAGTGACGAAGGAGTATGCCATTTAGCCAAAGAACTACAGTTGCAGTTCCCTAATAAGTTTAAAAATATCTTTCTTGGACTGGGTTCATTTCATACAACTAAAATCATAATAAGCTGTTTTGGGTTATATCTAAAAGATAGTGGAGACTGAAGTATTTGGTCCTAAAGTGGTCGAAAGTGCATTACAAGGTAATCATTACTGTAGAGGAGTTCGTGGCATGAACAAAATAGCAGAAGCTGTACAACGAATCCAGTTTCAACAGTTTTTCATGAAATCTGAAAATGAAAAGTACCAGCCACTCTTTTATCAATTCAAAATTCTGGAAATTTTATACAAGGACAAGGATCGTATTAATGCGAGAAAGAAAATTGAAGATGTGGGTGGTCTTCTTCAGGACTTCGATCCTGACTTTCTTACCTTTATCAACCAGGGCGAAGAAAAGTCCAAACTTTTTCGTTATTGGAACGTTTTTCTAAACACGTTGTTTCCTATATTGAGAGACATCATTAGAGTTGATAGAGAGGGGAACTGGGATCTCCATTTATCTGCATTCGGCAGAGCCTTGCCTTTGTTTTTTGCCTTTGGTAAAGTCAGTTATGCAAGATGGGGCTCAGTTTACTATGAAGACTGTTTGAAACTTCCTGATATAGTGGAGACTTTAAAAAGAGGCGAATTTGTTGTTCAGCATGGAGAAAGGAAGTTCAGCAGTGTAGGTATGGATCAGGGCTTGCAGATGTGCTACAACAAACCAGCTAAAGGACAGGGTGGTATTATAGGAATGACCCGGAGGAAAGAAGCTATAGCATTACAAGACATAATCAAGCATGAGACGTACTCAATAAATATGCTTCATAGACGAATCTGTGGAATTATAGAAAATGATGAATATGATCTCCATCACGAATGTTCTGAGACTATAACACAAAAAGATAACCATTATATTGGAAAAGTGGTAAATTTCATTACTGAGAGACTCAATATTTTCTCTGTAGAAGACCAAAACAATGTTATTAACTTAGCAACAGGCATACACTTGTCACCAGAAGAAGACAATTTGAAACTGACTTGTGTTTCTGAAGGGCAAATAAAATACGAAAAGTTTCGTGAATAAGTTTTCATAAAGAAATCAAAGAAATTACTAGATCCACTTTCATTAAGAAGATTCCACCAGAGTAAAGAAAAGCCAAAAATTATTGATGTAAAAGTGGAAACATTTAACGCTCAGAGAAAAATGGATATTTCAAGAGATCGTGGCTACTCAATTGATACACTTTTAACATTTGAGCTAACACCAACGTCATTCTTTTTTGCCAAAGATGGCAGTCTCATAAAATCAAACAAGTCAGAATTAGTAAAAGAGCTTGAAATAAAAATGAAAACCACATCCCAATGTCATCCAAACACATCTTGCACAGTATTTGATTCTATGCTTCATGCTCGCACCATAGCTGTTACTGCTGCAAATTCAATGAAAAACTTTGGTGATTTATCTGAGAACTCTCAAAATCGGACAAAAGGATTGATATTGTCTTTGATATTTACAAAGATGAGAGTATAAAAGGTGCAGAAAGATTGAGACGAATTAAAAAGGACCCAATTAACATAACAATCTCAAGCAGTCTTACACCTTTGCCTAAAGATATGGATGCATTTTGGGCTTCAATTCAAAACAAAACACAATTTCAACAGTTCTGTAGAACATATTTCATTCAACAGAAGGACAGGCTCTCAAGTAAAATAGTTTGTTTGAGTGGTGTGGATGGAGAACAAGCTCACAAAATAGAGAAAGGCGATGTGACAGAAGAACATCAGCTGTGTAGTAGCCTTGAAGAAGCCGATGAAAGAATATTTTTTCACATAAATCATGCTGTAAAGTACTCAAACGTTGAGAGTGTGCTAATAGCATCATCAGACACGGGTGTGTTTGTTTGTGCTGTTTATTATTTTCATAAAGTGTTTAAACAGAATAGCTTGAACGAACTTTGGACCTTTTCTGGGAAAAGACAATCTGCAAGATACATTCCAGTGCACTATGTATGTCAAACTGTTTCAATAGGAGTTATTGAAGTACTTCCTGCGATTCACTACCTGAGTCGGCAGAAGACTATGCATACTTACTAAAAGACTACGGAAAAGATGAACTGTCAAGCCCAATAACTGAAAATGCTGAGGAGTTTTTGACAAGGGTGTTGTCTAAAGACTTTAGGAAAATGGATGACTTAAGAATCATGAAATACCATCGAATGAAAACTTTAGACTTCACAAAGCTTCCACCAACATCATCTAGTACGGCACTACATATAAAGAGGGCATATTTACAAGCTAATCGGTGGTACAGTTTGTTAGAAGATCTACAAGATGTACGTAATTTTAGTGAAAATGGATATGTAGAACTTGAAACAGGGTGGATTCCTCAAATTATCGCAGAACAACTTCCTCCTGATTTCCCTCACATTTGTACTTGTCAGACTTGTGCACGGCCGAACACTTGTATATGTAGGAAGAACGTGATAGCCTGTTCCAGATTCTGTGCTTGTGAACTTTCAAAATACCACAATGATTGGAATTAGCCTCTATTATATTATATATAGAGATTAGTCCTCACTGAGTTTACTATTTGATAGTTATAATCACTCCTACGTTTAAGATTATGTAAGTTGTCAAAATGTATGTACTGTATCTTAATAATGATACAAAGAATGCAGCGTTTTCATTAATAAAGCTTTTTTATAACCTTTAAAACTATTTTTTTTTCTTTTAAAACTTTTTTACATTATTCAAAAATATGTGCTGATCAAGTTTGAGCCTTTGAAATTTTTAGCTAAAAGCAATAGCTTCGGAGATATGGTCTATTTTCCACCAACGTTGCCCTTTGGCTGGTCGGCCATATTGGCAACTATATTGGGAGAAACCTCCTCATACCAGAAACGCGTACGCAAGCTAAAAACTATTCTTAGACATATAGGAAACAAGTTTAGAAGAGAAATTCTCTATACACCTCCGTGCAACAGTCGTCAGTAGTGTTCCCTCCTAGACTATTTAGGGAAAATGCACCTCTAGTAATGATGTAACAGCTGGCCAAAATTCAGCTTTTCCCTAATTATTCCCGACATCAGACCTTTATTTCCTGTGCTAAATGTTGAGATATTCATGCTCATGATTGTAATGTTTTTAAGTTCCAAACAATGTGGACTGCGGGAAAAAGCGAACATAGGTGTTTCGATGACCAACAGTGGAGTAGAAATTGTATGTTGTCAATATTTCCACATAGGTGAATGTTTAACATTAAATGGCATTGTTTCCTGAACAATTAGTAATGTGAAATGTGTTTCATGTTCCTCCGATCTTTTGTGTTTTCTACAATCGTTTACAAGTGGATCGATATTATGCCCTATCCTTTATTTATATACGCGTTGCTCCATTTTATTCTGTTAAGTTGTTAAGTGGGCGGTAATTTAAAAATACGGATTTTATACGGAACAGCTCTGCTTCGTTTCAACATTTTTTTTTAGTTGCAGCTACTCATAGTTGTGTACGTAAATTGATTCAACCCGGATTTTCCTCAGATTTCTATCTTTCGTTTTCATATTTCAAACGCTTGAAGAAAAAAAGAATCTCACAGTTTCGAAGCGTCAGGACTTAGTAGTAATTTTCAAAGATGTTCGGAAATCTTACTTAACACTTAAGATAAAATGACTGGAATTAGGGATGGTATCGAGACGAGACGAGTCTGACATCAGTCTCTTTCTCTTCTCGAACTCTTTAAGGCAGTCTCGTTCTCGACATATTAGTCTCGGTCTTGTCTAGATCTCATCTCAAGAGTCTCGAAAGCCGATAAACTTTAGAAAGTTGCTATCTTTTTACTCATTGGAAATGAGTACGCAGGTTTTCCGATTTCAGTACAATAATAAGAATATTAACAAGATATTAACATAGTTTGTTACAATGTTAGTCTGGAGTTTTGATTAGAGATAATGTTCTGAAATAGAGAGAATAACATTAAAACATTATTATTTTAAAGTATTGAAGAAGCTTTAGTTAGCAAATATAATTCTAATAAATGAATAATGAGAATATTTTTATTATCAAAACGGGTCCATGTTATACAGGGTGCGGCATGTCCCTTCATAAGACATCAGGAGATGAACATAATCAATGATTAAACAAAGTCAACACATAAAATGAAATGTAATGTCCAGGATTCCCAAATACACGGCACTGTTGACTGTGGTCTCAAAGAATATGGGCCCCATAACGCGTGTGGCGTAAATGGCACACCAAACACCAATCTTCTCGTCATGCAAGGATCCCTGGTGGGTTGCGTGTGGATTTTCTGTCGACCAATACCGGTTGTTTTGGGGATTTATGTACCCAGACAGATGGAACCACGCCTCGTTACTCATGCTGAGCATTAGTGGGTCCAGAAACCCACTGGCAACATTTCTCAACAGTCATGAACAGAAATGCACCCTCTTCTGCAGGTCAGGCTCTATCAGTTGTTGCACAACAATTATCCGGTACGGTTTTAACTTCAGCGCCTTTAAAACACGTCTGCAACTTCTCTCACTCGCTGGAACCTGTTGACTCAATTTCCTGGTTGACTTACGAGGACTGCTTGCCATTATGCTCTGCACCTGCCTCTTTAATTCAGGTGTGCAGACAGATGGTGGTCTGTTCCTGGGAGCATTTTGAACAGATCCTGTACGCCGCCATTTTTCAATCAATTCCTGTATGGTGCTTTTTGCTGGCACAGAACGTCCTGGAAATTTCCCCTGAAACAAATTCTTGGTTTTCACAAAAGATCCAGTGCAATTGAACGCTTCAACAATGGCAACACGCTCGGGTATGGAATACGGCATTATCACACACTCACCCGGCTTCACACAACGAGGCCTTTTTCTCAACTGGTTTAGACAGGTTCCACTGGCTGCGGCTGCAGCTGCCTTACAAGTGCACCTGCAGGACACGTCTCTCACGTGTCTCGACCCACCATCTCTTGGTAGAAAGCGGAAAATAATTTAATTGTCGCCAAAAACGCAATATACCATGATATTACGACGGGCCGGTTTTACGTGCCGCACCCTGTACCACAAATGCGAAATTCGTATGCGTAACATAAAAGTTTTAATATTGAATGAATAACTGACACGTTAAGAATGTTTAAATAATTACATTTTAGTTGAAATTTTGTAGCAGAGATATTTATAATAATTAACGTACGGACAGTTCGTGACCCAATGTTTAGTTATTGCTAACTTTGTACAGGAAATGATCAAATACAAAGATAATGAAAATACCATTTACAGAACTCCACACGAATTAATTCCCTTACAATACTGCTCTTGACTGATTTAAACAATCAATTCACATGTTCATACGTACGGATCACAGCTTCTCCATATATTAAAGCGAAAAGAGTGAAGTATGTTTCCGGTAGAAGCTACTTTCAAATTACAGCGTATTGCGAATTTTATAAACTTGAATAAGGACATTAGTATTACAAATAAGTCATCTTATCAGATTAAAATGTCCTTCCAACAATCCTAACAAAGCATAATAGTTGAGTGTCTAATGTCTTAAATAATGCATCCCGCTCGATTTTCTTGCTAAGTTTGATTTTATTGCTGGAATTAATAATTCACGATGTGTAGATTTTCAAATTGTAGAGTGTCAATTTTTAATTCAACGTTTTCCCAGTTTTCCAAGATAGCGCAAAATGGCTGCTTTCTGGGATTAGGGCAAGCAAAAGTGAAATAATACATACATACTACGTAAAGACTTCTACACCGTTCAACGTATACCCACTAAACTTTGCACGAATATTCTTTGACAATGTAGAAAAATAACTGTGTGGCTCAATACCTCCCACAGGTACCTTATTCTCAGTGTTGCCACCTATACATAAAAGTGAAAATATACGTGTATTTCTATACCGTTCTTCGTATCCGCGCTCAACTTTGCGTGAGTATTCCTTAATACCCTAGGAAAGTGACTGTGGTTCAATACCTCGCACAGGCACCGAATTGTCAGTGTTGCCATGTACACTTAAAAGTGAAAATATGAATCAACTTCTGTACTGTTCAACGTATTTGCACCAAACTTGGCATGGGTATTCTTTCACACCATAGGAAAATGACTGTGTGGTTCAACACTTCCCACAAGCACCCTATTGTCAGTGTTAGGTCAATATTTATGGATCGCAGCGATGTAAGTCTCATAATCTATTACCTTCTCTTCCAGGAAAGTAAATCTCAAGTCGAAATAAGTTGTATATAAGATTGCGAGAAGTTGATACTTTTTATTTGTGTTTTTTACCCATATTTGGTAACTTTCGATACTGTATATATTATATATGTAACATTTGTTTCTTTTGTTTCAGATCAGAGAAGGTGCCTTTGAATCATTGAAACTAATGTAAAATATTTCAGAATGATGAATTGCATAGTGCGTTTGAAAGAAAAAACTTACGTAACAAACCTGATAGAGATGCTCCGCTGACACTTAAAGATTATGCTAACGAGCGAGCATGTTACGGAAAATCAGAATTTGCGCCTCTTTGTGAAAGAATGTCTAAAGTAACCGAAGTAGACTTTCTGCAGCAAACAGTGTACCAGAGTCCTTGTTAAAAAAATGATGTCCATACCCAACAACTACAAAGAGCTGAAAAGAGATTATTGGCTACACCTGCTCCTGTCAAACGAGGCCATCCCTCAACGTCTTCAAAATGTGAAAATGAGAATTATAGTCGTGAAACTAAAGGATGTGCACCGCATGTGAGAGAAAATCTATGTGTTTTCAAATGTGAGGAGCGCGATCGAGGAGAAGAGTTCTTTGTGTGGATAATATCTATGGGAGAAACATTCTTGTTTATAAAAGAAAAGACAGAGCTCAGCGACTTTAAAATAGCCTTAGCAATGGAAAGTCAACCAGTTGACTGTATAGCTATGGACATATCTTATCGTCGTCATTGTCTAGGAAATGAAGTATGAAAATGTAAACAGGAGGAGAGAAGATACCACATACATGATAGAAGTGCATCTTATATTACAGATATAATTAACATTTTGAAGTGCTCTCTCATTATTGATGAAATTGTGACTATTGATGAAAGTACACAGGCAACTATAGCCAAAAACCGTCACAAGTTGAAAGCTTAACGTGCCTCGGTTAGAACTTTTCTAGGGTAAGGGAAAGGAAGGATAACAACTAGGACCTAAGTGGAAGTATAATCCTGGCATTTACTTAGTGACACTGAGGAGAGACCTCTAATCCTATCAAGATTGAAACTCGTGTGTTTCGCCAGTACCTATTCGAAATTACGAGCTGAACCACGGAGGATGAATTCTTGTCAAATGGGAAGATAGTACTTTGAATTAGGTCAGAATCACTATTTTCTGATTCGCTACAGAATGAAGAGGAAATATTGTTGTTGGAAATATTTAATTACTTTAAATATCATGGAAATAAGGTTTCTATTAAACCTAAATACTAAAAGGTGCTGAGAAGAGTGCAATGTAAAATATAGTTTTATTAAAACTGTTTTAACTTTTGAACTACCTTACGCTTTTAAACTCTTATATATCACTTCCTTTGTCAATTCTGACGCATCATCTTTCATCTTTACTTCATCAATGTGAATTTGCGCATTTATAGCCAAACTCTTCTGTAAAATATATTGTTCATAACAGAGTTTCTACCGCCTATACAATAATTTGACATCATAACAGAGTTTTGTAACCCCCACTCTACAATTATGCATAACAATGTAAAATTGTATTAATAAACATCGAATCATAAATAAGTTCTCTTCTTAACTTCTAACGAACTGTTTCTCTTTTTCTATTGATGTGCTTAGGTAGTTACGTATCTCTCATTCTGTAACTAATTATTGATTTTTCTGAAATGTACGCAAGAGATAGCCTGATAATGTTTCATAATAATTCCATAGTCTCAGATTTGTGCTTCTTTAATTTTGTGGATATGTCACAATAGTCTAAAAAAGTGTTTCATAACAGCTCCAAGCTAGGGGCTATTCTACATCACAGCTTTAGGTCCCTTGATAGCGAAACTGTAGAAAAAGGGACCTTTTAATCCCGCTCATGATGTCTGTCCGTCCGCGTCCAGAAATTAAATCTCAGGAACTACAAAGTGTAGAGAGATGCGTGAAGTGTCGTTGGAAAGGCCTTGACTAGACTAACTCAGGACCGCCAGAAACGACTTGATTAGTGCAGTAGTTTAGTGTTGCCAGCCCATTTTTAAAAAAATGTTCGAATTTCTTCTATTCAGTTAGACCTAGCTGCGCCAAACATGAAATAAACATTAATGGACACAATACAGAACACTAAGGTCGGCTGTGTCTCCAAGCAACCTACTTACCAGTGTTCCCAGGCTATTATCTATAAAATTATCTTTGTTTTTAAATTGCATCCATTATTTTAGTCATAGCAGCACCAAACTTGGCATAAACATTGTTTAACGCAATAGGAACATACTGGGATGTTCCCGCTCCTTCGGAATTCCGTTGTCAGTGTTGCCAGTCTATGCCAAAATATATATTATGAATCATAAAGTATAGAGAGATGTTTCAGGTTTCATTCGATAGGTCTTCAGTGTTGCCAGCCCATTTTCTAAAATAATCAATCATTCTTTAGACCTAGCTACGCCAAGCTTTGCATAAATATTATTCGACACAATGCAAAACACTGACAGGGCCTACGTTGCCAAGCAACCCATTTGCCAGTGCTGGCAGCCAATTTTGTATGAAATTGTCTTTTTCATCTAATGTCCTATCAGCGTCGAAGAAATGATACAATGTTGAGCTCGTCAAAGTGCATGTGCATGGGCAAAGACAGACATCCGGGGAGGGGTCTTGCCCTCGACTACTTAAATCAAAATGTATTAATAGTACAAAGTAAGTGTTTCTCTAAGGGGAAAGGAGGGACGCGATAGTTCAATTTGTAGAGCGCTCATCTCTGGTGCTAGGGGGCGTAGGATTGATCCCTGCTCATGCCATGTGGACTTTGTGGTGGACAAACACCGTGTGCGTGGGTTTTCGCGGGGTTCTCCCGTTTCCTACCACTTTCTTCATTGCACCAATTCATCCCATCGTCATCCATCTGGTCTGAGCCAAAGCTACCTAAAGGTCTTAAAATTAAATTATAAGGGTAAATAAAAAAGCGAGCAATTATGTGTACCGCATATGCAAAGTTAAGTTCCGTAAGGAGCGAGGGCCTTAACGTAAGAAATGACAGCACAATGTTTTAACAACAACAAAAAATGTTTACACGAAATTTCCTTCAAGATAAATTATTTTCATTTTTCTTCTAGGGTGTATTATTTAGGCACTAGAGTTAAGAGTAGTCTCGTAGCCTTGCTATCTTTTTGTAACAGAAACTGAACGAATATTTTTTATGTGTTCTTTTGTAGTTCTTTCTCTTCTTTAAAATTGAGAATAATATATACATTTTTTCTTTGTCACAGTTAAAAATAATCGGATGTACACGCTCGTCTGGACGCAAGATATTTTCATGTATGAGGAATTTATTTCTGATGACGTTACATGTGAAGTTATAAGAAAAGAACTGAAAACATATTATGTGAAGTGGAAAGATGCAACGTATTTTAAATCATGAAGACTCAAAATTGTCACTCTTGATGAAATGTGTTGAAAGTTGAACAAAAAAAGTGAAGTTGTGAAGCTTTCCAATCAAAACAGCAAATCACTTTAGCACTTCTCACGATATTTTGTTAAGATAGGAAGTAACAATTTTAATTTTCGCCATAGTTGCCCCTTTTGTGGACTGGATGCATCACATTAGTATTTTCTTCGGGGCTCACCCGAGGGTATTAAGTTACATAGTACGAAAAATGCTCATCGCGGAGCTCAAATAATTCCAAGAAATACATAAAACTTTAAAAGTGCCTTTGATAGTGTAGCCTAACAGAAAGGGACCTTATAGTCCCATCCGTTCCGTCCATCTGTTCGCCTGTCTGTCGGTGCACAAAAAATAAATATCAGAAACCATAAGCCTGGTCTTGGCCAGGCTAACTTGGAACCGCCCGAACCGTCTTTATTAGTGAAGTGGTTCAGTGTTGCCAACTGAATTGACTTAATTTTTTTCGTCATTACCACTTTGTAATTTAGCTGAAAACAGGAACCTCTGAACAGAATTATTAAAGAATTCATCACAGTTATCAGCGTGCTCTAGCGGATACATTGTAAACTAGTTTGGAGAAGAAGACGGGAGTGACGACTTCTTTATACAGAAGTTGGTAACGAAAGGCCAAGGTTGTGCGTAATTGTATGTTAGCGAAAGGCCAAGAGTATACGAATTGTATGATAAGTGTATCGATAACCCATCTTTGTTGGAAAGGTTATGTAAACAATATTTTCGAAGTTGTTATATGGCTATCATTGTATTGTCTCTATTACATATTGCTGCATTTATTGAGCTATAGAACGGAATAAGGAAATCAATTGGCTATGGACTCAGAGAAATCGCTGCTCACGAAAATTCGTACTACTTGGGTTCACTAGACCATGTGACTGGAAGTTCGTCGCATAGAGACGCCATATTGGGTAAAGTATTGAAGTACAACCTTAAGCTGAGTGAGTATCTTAGTCAATTATTTGCTCAATCGTTTATATTTAATATATCAATTCAGGATTGAATGCATAAAAGTAGATTTTCTCATTTTTTCTATCCCGGGAACTTTACTACTAGAAGGCCACAGTTTGAGAATTTCGCCTTTTCATAATTCTTTGATTGGTACCTGGTATAATTACATTCGCTTATTGATTAACTAGGCATTAAAATTATTTTGATTCTGTTTCAGAGCGAGAGGGAATTTTAAATTTATCCTTTCAGAATATTCTTTGAATATTCCGCGAATCTGCTTTTTTCTTCAAACCGTCATGGACGTATGAATTATTTATTGGATGGCTTTATGTGAAGCTCTTTGTTATTGATATATATATATATATATGGCCGGGAAACCGAGACAGGACCGGCAAACCGGGACTGTCGCCCCAAAAGGCTTCTGCCACTAACTGGGAGGAGACCCCTTAATTCCTCTTGCTAACGCCTAAGGGAACCGACCGGGGTAGACGTCTAATGTCCGATCCATACGTTCACGTCGTGAGGCCTGTTAGTAGCCAAGCAACTGCTTGGCGAATGAACATGGATGGACTGCTCACCAACCAGCATTATCTGACAGCGTGGTGAGTCAAATGTCAGCACCCCTCCTCTCTTTACACATTATGGTACAAGTAAGGAAACAGCCTCGGAGTACCTCATTGCCCGGAGGACGGAATGCAGCTGGCAACGATAGCGGTCAGTCCTGCAGGAAGTCAGAGGGTCAAAATTCCCCGGCTTGGCCAGGAGACTGCCAGGACACCGACACGGCAACTCGAACGGACCTATACGTGGCGAATCTCAACTGTCAGTCACTTGCGGGAGAGGACAAATTAGAAGAATGGCAGAATGCACTCAAGAGGTTTAAGTGGGACATCATAGGACTATCAGAAGTGTGGAGGAAGAATGAAGAACAGTTGGAACTACCGTCAGGGCACACGTTGTACTTTAAAGGAACAGCTAATGGAAAACCGACATACGTTGGATTTATAATTAATAAAGTCCTGAAGTCAGGGATCACAGAAATTGAAGGAATTTTAGATAGAATCGCACGGGTAGTAGTAAAGATAAACAACAAATACAGCTTGGAAATTATACAAGTGTATGCTCCAACAACCCCACACCCGGAGGAGGAAATCGAAGATCTGTACGAGGAGATACAGAAGATTTTGGATAGTAGCAAATCACATTACAAAATTGTAATGGGAGACTTCAATGAGAAAGTAGGAACCAAACAGAGCAGTGACACGAAAGTTAGAAACTTTGGATTTGTGAAAAAAAAAAACAAGAAAAGAGAGAAGTTAGTGGAATTCTCAGAAGCCAACAGACTGTTGATTTGCAATACATTTTTCAATAAGGTGCCCCAGAGTAAGTGGACATGGAAAGGCCCAAATGATACCAAAAACAAAATAGACTACGTTCTATCGAATAACAGGGAAATTCTGCAAGACGTGT
Source organism: Lepisma saccharinum (assembly GCA_022664845.1). Classification (NCBI taxonomy): domain Eukaryota; kingdom Metazoa; phylum Arthropoda; class Insecta; order Zygentoma; family Lepismatidae; genus Lepisma; species Lepisma saccharinum. The sequence goes on along the minus strand of JAGDQP010002279.1, from coordinate 2,062 downwards.
ATGTTCTGAACAGTTTCAAAGTCTGGAGTGATCATAGGATGGTGAGATGTAAGCTGAAACTAAATACTAGACTTGAGAGCAAGAAGCTTATCAGAGGAAAACCGCAACTTTTGTATCTGGAAAATCTAGGGAAAAACAGACAGACATTCGAGATAGAACTAAGCAACAGATTCAGTGCCTTGGAAGAGTTAGAGGATGAAGAAGATATCGATAGCAGAAATAAAATACTGACTGGGATAATAATAAAAACAGAAAATGAAATAGCAGGCATGAAAAAGAAAAAAGAGAGCAAAATCTCAGAAGAAACTAAACTCTTAATGAAGAAAAGAAGGGAAATGAAAGAAGAGGAAAATTGTATAAATAGGGTTGAGTACATAGAATTAAATAAAACCGCAAATAAGAGAGGATGTACGAAGATATAACGAAAATCTTGTTGGAAATACAATCGAGAAAAACAAGAGCCTGAAGAAAGCCAAATAGCAGCTCATGATAGGGAAAAAGCAGATTATTGCAGTTAAGAGACTAGACGGAACCGTAACACGAAATAAGGATGAAATTGTATACATATTTGAAAATTTAAATTGTACTATTCTGAAGAAGGGCTAGGATGTGAAGACTCAGCAGAAAATGATGTAGATGTCACAGACGTAATGAAAGAAGAAGTGGATAAAGTACTTCGAGGGATGAAGAACGGAAAATCGCCAGGAGAAGATGGACTCACAGCAGATATGTTTAAATGGGGAGGTGAAAAGATGAAGAAGGAACTTGCGAAATTATTCTCAATGTGCCTGAGGAAGAGAGAAATACCCTCAAGTTGGAATAATGCTGTTGTAATTTTGTTGTACAAGAAAGGGGATAAAGAACGCGTCGAAAACTAGAGACAAATTAGTTTACTGTCTGTTCTATACAGAATGTTCACCAAAGTTATTTTGAATCGTATTGAACGGGACTTGGATTTTAACCAGGGAAAGGAACAAACCGGATTTCATCGTGGATTTAGCACAATGGACCACATACAAACATTGAATGAAGTTATGGAAAGGATTAATGAGTATGAACTTCCACTATGTTTGGGCTTTTTTACATCAAGGCATCGAAAGTGCATACATCAAGTTACTGCAAAACATATATTCGACTGCCGCATCTGTCATTAGACTACATCAAGAAAGTGAAAATTTTAAAGTTGGAAAACGGGCAGATTCAATTTCTCAAAAACTGTTTTGTGCGGTCCTGGATGGAGTGTTCCAAAACTTAAACTGAGATGAAGTTGGAATTAAAATTAATGGCGAATATCTTCATCATCTGCGGTTCGCTGATGACATACTCCTGTTTGCTTCAAGTGCAGAAGAACTTCAAACCAGAATGGAAGAACTGAGTATGGGAGTTGGAAAATAGGCCTTACAATAAATTTAAGTAAAATAAAAGTAATATACAATCAGCATTATGCAAAGAGGGAATTAAAGATTAGCGGAGAGACAATAGGCATAGTAGATAAGTATGTTTACCTAGGCCAGCTCGAAACATCGAATGCCAAGTTAACTGATGAAATAAATAGAAGATGTAAAATAGCGTGGAGTTCGTTTGGAAGACTACACATTATTTTCAAATGTAAACTATCAATGTGTCTGAAGCGTAAAGTTTATAATAATCAATGTGTCTTACCTGTGATGATGTACGACTGTGAAACTTGGACATTGAATGCTCAAACGACTCAAAGATTGAGAGTCGCACAAAGAGCAATGGAGAGATGCATGCTAGGAATAACCGGAATGGACAGTAAGACAAATGAATGGATTCGCGCACAAACAAAGGTAGAGGATGTAATCAAGATTGCGAAGAAGATGAAGTGGAAATGGGCGGGTCACATAACTAGACGAACAGATGGAAGGTGGACAACTAATGTTCTACATTGGATTGCTAGAGAAAAGAAACGACCGAGACGACGTCCAAATGTAAGATGGGTAGATGAAATCAAGCGTTTTTCAGGAGCTACATGGATGAGGATAGCAGCAGATCGAGATATGTGGATAGAAAAGGGGGAGGCCTTCATCCAGCAGTGGAT
>JAGDQP010002278.1:87329-106982 GCA_022664845.1 Lepisma saccharinum | reverse complement strand
AAAATGGCTATGTAAATTTAATTGGTTAAAATGTGATATACAGTATCTTAATTTCAGTTCTAGTGTAGAACAAGCCAAGCTGCCGTAGTTCAGTGGTAAAGCATTGGCGTAGCATTCGATAGGTCGTTGTAAGATAAGATAAAATGGATTTGATGGGCACTATGGGTAAAAGCACTATGGGTTACGCCCGTCCCGACGGGAGCAAGTTCGATTCCAGCGGCCGACCACCCTGACTAAGGTTTTTCCAGTTTATTTTTCTCACTCACAACATTCGAATGCCGAGATGGCACCTTCAATATAGGTCCCGGCCCACACCTTCCCGAATCCTCCCCCTTATCACGGCCTGACCCTTAAATGCCTAAAGGCCATAAATATCAATTTTAAAACGGCAGTAAGAATTATTAATTTGAAATTATTTATTTACAGGCTAATCTACCACATTTACTACTTTATTATAATAACAAAGTGGTAGGTTCATTAGCCTGTAAGTAACTAATTTCAAATTAATAATTCTTACTGCCTTGTTTTAAATACAGACATCAGGCTGGACTGATTAGTTTTTACTAGCTTTGTTCTACAATAATTTTAAATTTGAATTACATTTTTGACCTTTAGGCATCTAAGGCTCAGGCCGAGACAGTGGGAAGGATTCGGGAAGGTGTTGGACAGGACCTATGTTGAAGGTGCCATCTCGACATTCGCCTGATGTGACTGAGGTAAAACGCTGGAAAAACCTCAGTCAGGGTGTTCGGCAGCTGGAATCGAACCTACGAGCTCCCGAATGCCAACGCCATCCTCCAATTTAAGTTCTCTTAATAAGTTGACTGCATGCTGGTTACCCCTTTTAAATAACTCTCGTATCCAATATCGTGCGCTTATATTTCCTGTTAGACTGGGTTACCAAATAGCTAGCACAAACACCCGCGAAAGGCACTGCTTGCGTCATGATCTCTCACCAAAACCAGACTCTGAAGCCATATATTCGATCTTCGACGACCTTGCTCTGATGAATGAAAGAGGGAGGGAACTCTGCTCTATTTTGGAATGTCTGCCCACGACCCTATAGTGTCATTTGAGACCAGCCAGCAGAGTTCTTCTCTACCTCCCCCACGCACACTGGTCAGTGGCCACCACGGAAGTACGAACATAGAAGAGGAAAAGAAACCCTAACGTAAATGTGAGCCCCTGGTGGATGATATGACTAAGACAGAAGCCCATATATTACTATAGGAATTTCATTTTTAATAGCCTCACAAAGAATTTGTACATAGGATGGAGGGGAAAGATACATAAAATGAAAGAGGATACTAAAAAGAAGTATTCTTTCAAGGGTTTTAAAAAATAAGCCACGTTTTACACGAAAAAAGTGATTTTTTTTCTTCTCCGTATTTCTCTCCCATTTAAAATGTATGGCGTCAAGAGCATCTACATTTAAAATTATGCTACAAGGTCAGTTTTGCTCCTAAAATTTCCATTACATTTTTAAATGAAGGAGACATTCTTTAGGCAGTTCTGTATTAGGGCTTTTTTAAATTGACTTTCTTGTTTTTGTAATATGACCAAAAATGTTAGTACACTGTCTAACTGTACCTCTTCCCCTCAAGTATCAGTACTTTAAGGAAACTAGTAGTGAGCCGTAGTACATGAATTACTTTCAAGAAATAAAATTTACATATAAACAAATTCCTATTATAATTTACAGAAAAAGTGTAATGCAGCGAGATGAACGCGCTGTGAACGGCTCATGGGGAATGTGGAGGTATCGCTTCACATTTTCTAGACTTATGGTAAGAAGTGAGGTGGGGTGGTGAGTCCCACGCTCGTCCTGGTACTCAATTTGATGAGAGGGTGAGTACACCTCGGAGCGTCAGGTATGGGAACACTACGAGAAAAATCTCCATTCTTCTGGTCGGCATTTGAACCCGAGCCGTCCGATTAGTAGTGAGACGCGATACGACTAATCTCAAAAGGCTCTTCACTGACTAACATTTAAGGTCAACTTCAGTCACGGAGACTGCAAGAGATACTATTGCTAGAAGCTCTAGATGAAGGGCACATATATTGGTAGCAGTGGTGACCCTACGTTCCTTGAACTATCAAACTAAAGATGCAGTTATCCTGAATCCTTTTAGAACATGTGGAATTCTTCATACCAGTATTAAGTGTAGGAATGGAGATGTGTTACCTTCCCCCACCCCCTGCTCGACACGTGATGTCGGTATTTTTCGAACAAGACTGTCCCGCGATAAAATGGAATAATTGTGTTGCCCAATAATTAACGGCAAAGCATTTCCTTACACATCAAAGCGCGGCATTGGAACAATATTATTGTAAATAATTCACGTGGAACCGTTATTGATGGGATTGATCGCGCTTGTCGCCAATCTGATATCTGTTTATTGTGACTGCTCTTTGAAGGAACGGCTGAATGGTGGTGGAGTTAGGAATGCTTCCCACATAGCAAAATTAACTTTAATCAAGATTGGTTTGGCCTTGAAACATCAAGCCAACAAGCTGAAACAAGCTTACAGAAAGATTGAATCAAACTTGAACCATGCTTGATTTTTCAAAGGCATGAATTGCCTTGTTTTTATGCAAGGGGTAATCAAGCTTGAAATTGGGATGTTCAATCATATTTTATCTAACAAAAACCAAGGTTGTATCAAGCTTGGAATATACATGTCGTATCACGTCAAGCCTAACAAGGCAAAATCAAGGGAATTTTAACCTTGAATCAAGAAACAGTGCTATGTGGGTTGTGAAGGAAAGAGTTTATTAAAACGTAGTTGTCGCCCTACGCACATGCCTAGTTTGCCCCAACCCTGCCAGTTTCAATGGTGTTAAGTTTAGAGAGGATAGTAGAGGGGGCTAAAGGACACGGAAATAATCTGACACGATGAGTCAACTAAGTGGTGCAGCAAAGCGTAGAAAGAAGAAAGGGAACAAGAAGTGAAGAACAGTATGAAGATTGATTCTTTTTTTAGGATTGCTCCAGAAAATACGACGCCTAGGACGGATGACTTCCCATTAGTTTCTGGTAAGTAAACTAATTATTGTTCTAACTGGGATAATTGATAGTTTTTCTTTTAATTCAAAGTGGAAGTAAAAAAAAAAATAATAATAATGTAATTTCAGTGAAGTTCTAATTGTTACTACCACGAAACCGTTGTAAAACTTTTTTCTTTTCAAACAATATTTTAAATGAATTCTCACTTCTGTAGCCTAGAAAGCAATAACTTATATTAAGGATGTGGCGCTTTTGATATTTAATTTGTTTATTGTGTAACAATACCATGATAAGCATGACAATGCTAATAAGCACAACAATGATGACGGTTACCAAAATACGTTTTTAACTTTTCCTCTCTTCGTTTGGTTCCTAAAAAACATATTTTATACTGCTTGTTTAGGTATAGAATAGACTATGAACATGTGGTTAAAATAAATGCTGTCGGACTCAAATAGGATTGAATTATCTATCATGTACAAATAATTCTTATTTTCATGGTCCTCGGGGGAGGGGGCGCTGGCAAATCTGGTCATGGGGCCCCTATGGGCCTAGTTACGCCCCTGCTTTTACAGAAAACATTTTCTGCAAATGTAATATCACCCATCTCGATACGGGAGAAGGATCTACTTCTAGTGACCCGAAACTGAAGCCAGCACAAGCCATGATCACCTGGAACGTGAAATTGATTTAAAAAAAAAAAACAACCGAACATCACGTTCCGTACAATAGCATATTTTAAAAAATCCAATCTTCCTCCTCTCATCCTTAGCTAGATCTTCATCCATTCTTTGCTTCCATACACCCAGGCATACACCATCGAGCTCTACGTAAACTATACTGGAGTGACTACGTAGTATTGAAAGATAGACGCCAGAGCAAATATTTAAACTCGTTTGTCCACTTCCAGTCTAATCCGATGTGGACCAAATCTTCAGTTTTAACTTAGTTTTATACGCTTGATATCGTTGTGTGGCCCGTGTTTTTAATTTAAGTCTTAATTCCTGAGTTATTTATGTAAGAGTATATAATTATCTGCATACAATAGAAAATGCTGCAAATAATATTTATGTTGTTTTGCAAGAATTAAGACATAAATTAAAATACGGGCCACACAAAGATATCAAGCGTAAAAAAACTGAGTTAGAATCTAAAATTTGGTCCATATTGGTTTAGACTGGAATTGGACAAACGAGAATAAGTTTCATCTCCGCTTCCTAGCTTCACATATTCATGAAATTTTCAGTGGCTGCAGTCAGTCCAGTATCGTATTAATGGATGTCGATGGCATAGACCAACCAATAAGACGCAAGTAAATCCCAATTCACCAGGCAAGATTAATCGAAAACCGGCATCAAGTTGACCCAGGTTATTGTATTGGGCCAGTCGATCTGTCTCCCGTATCTAAATCCATGAATCTTATCAAAGACATGAAAGTACAGAATAGCAAGGGAATGTGTATATAGCTACAAATCAGTTTCCTGTTTGACTTATACAACCGCTGATGGCAGCATGGAGTTTCCTCCGCTTTCTTCCTATGCATGTGTCAGTCTTGAATGAAATGAAATGAAGTTTTTCACAAAGCATTTGCTACCAACTCGAAGTTACTACTAAATAAGAACATACACGTTTTGTATTCACACATAAGTGTTATTAAAATTGTGTTTAGATGAAAAAAATCAAAGGATTATTTACAACCTTTCAATGAAGTAAAATTCACTGGAAGTCAAAACGAACGGATGAAAAGTAAAAACTAAGGCTGATTTTCATGAAAGCTTGCGTTACTTGCGATTTGGGTGAGTAGCCATTTGAAACACGTGTTTTATTGTGTGTTTTATGGTAAGATAAGTGTAACACGCGTTTCATTTGGCTACTCACCCAAATCGCAAGTAACGCAAACTTTCTTGAAAATCAGCCCTAACATTTGCACACTAGCTTGACCACTCATTATAAGGGTTGCTTTTCTTGCAACCGTGCGGTTTTACTGCATGGTCTACGTGAAAGGGCTGCTTTTCTTGCAAGCGTTTGTTGCTTACTTCATTTGTGATTTGGGTGAGTTACCAACTCAAACATGTTTTCTTTTTTGCATGTTCTACGTATAACCCGTTTCAATTGGCTATTCATGGAAATCGCAAGCAACGCACGCTGTCAAGAAAATCTGCCCTAATAGTATTTCAATTGGCTACTTACCCAAATCACAAGCAACAGACGCTTACAAGAAAGGCACCCTTAAGTTAGACACAAAACATAATCACACATCTATCTCATCTGCCATGATGAAACCTAGGAACTTTTTCCAGCTCGCTGTGACCCAACTATAAAAATACTGTAAATCAATTACAGAATCTGGCACGTCGATGTTCGGGATTCCCATAAATTATCACAGCGTTATCACGTCCACTTTCTCATACTGAAAAGTCTTATTACTTTTCAATTATTCCTCGTATATAAATCATTCATTTCGAAAAGGCAATCAATATCTGAGATTTTGAAGAAAATGAAAAGAAAAGCTTTTTGTGATTTAATTGAGAAATGAATACATTTAAGTTATTAGTATTATGTAACGAAATTGTAATGATAATTTTTATCCATATAAATTTAGAAATGCCTCCCTTTCGAATGGAAAGAGCAGGCAGTGCTATAAAAATAATTGTATTAATAATGATAAGATTTGCAGCATTGTGTCTTTTAGAATTCTGCTAATAAAAGAGCACGAAAAGTTTAAAAACATATGGTAAGTCGGCCTAAAATGGCATACCAGTGTTTGAAAGCAGTCATCTTTTTAGACATACAGTTTGTATAAAGTTTGTACGTACCACGGTCCTGTTCTAATTTCTTGTTTAATCCTGTTCTTGGAACCTCCTGAAACAGTCCCCGCACCAAGAAGCGAATGGGAGACTAGTTTACCTGCTGAATATTTTAGCCTAGGAGAATACATAAAACAATATTTACTGATTCTTGACATGATTTAGTGGTGTAGAGGTGTCAGCTCTGCGACCTCATAGTAAAGGGAAACACCAAGGATGTCGTCTTCTGTCCATCTCTGATCCTTGTCTATGCCATGTCATTCATCTTCAGCCTTAGACGGCTAGTGGCAAAGATACTTCCCTTCACTATGATATTTGTGTTCGGGTTTATTTTTCCTTAGCCTTTGCAGATCCTACTAACTGGAAGGCAACAAACAGTACTGGCTTTGGTCCGCTCCGGAATATTTCCGATACCCACCATATCTGCATTCCCGTATCCACCATGTTGGGAGGCGCCTGGTGGGAGATAAGTAACTATATTCTGGTTTAGCTTTGTCGTATACAGGACTCGAAATGGAAATTTTCACGAAAGGGAACGCTTTACCTTAGTAAACATGTTATTATCTGTTTTCTGTCTATGATTACCATAGTGACGAGACAAAACACGAACTTTTCAGACATTCACGAACCGGAACGCCGTTCCTGTTCATTTCATGCAAAGGTATTATACATATACAGAATATTAAGAGAGACCTTATTATACTCAGTAAGTTTACTGAACGTACGAAGAGGTGAAGTCATCTTACAGTTAATAATATTGCATTCAAATATCATCGATTTGTGCTATTTCCAGAGAGGTGCGAAGAATTTCTCGGACACGTGGAATAAATATTCTATTTTAATTCCATCGTATCCCAGGGGGGGGGATAGTTGAGAAAACATGACAAGGGATGCAGAGAGGGGAAATTCCCAATGATTCCCGCATACAATTCGAACACTGATTTACATTATATTAGTTTTACAAGTCAATTTCCACCTCTATCTAGGAATAATTTAATGAAATATCTAGAGCATAGGTACACTGAACACTTCCTGTATCTGGACCTAGATAGACCTACATTGTTCAAGTTGGTGAATTAACTATATAGATTTATAAGTTTTAACTGAGAAGAAAAGTTAAAAACGTTTTAAAAGACATCCTTTTTTTAACAATTCTTACTAAAAAGGAAAAAAAAATAATTTTGTTTATGCATGACTAAAAAAAGCATGGGGCGCGCCAATTCAAGAATTTATAAAGTGACTGTATATGAGATTGCGCCCCATGCTTTTCTTTTTAGTTATAAAAAACTTTTTTTTTTTTTTACTTTTAAGTACGAATTGTTTAAGAAAAGTATGTATTTAAAAAGTTTTATTATTATTTTGATTTAGTTGTTTCGGTGTTCGGATACATTTTCTGCAGCTAAATGTTTTGTGACCCAAATCCTAAAGTGTTCTGCAACCAGTCAAACCAAGGCTAGTTGCAGGCTAGTATTTATTTTAGGATCAGAAGTCCATATGTAAAGATATATATGTTTTAAAATATATAAATATATAGAAATGAAGGTAACAATGGAATTATATATTGTCATCTGACTTACGTCACTGTGCAAAATTTCATCATTCTATAATATCGAGAAATGGGTTAAATTAATGTTCCAAGATTTGAAGACACCACGAACCATTGTGAACTAAAGAAAAGAATGCAAAAATTTCAGGCTCCAAGAACTTAAATACATATTTCCAAGTTTGTCTGTGAAGAACAAGTGTTTTTAAAACTGTCCTGAAACGACAGATTTTACTGTCGTGGAGCAACGTTTTGTGGTGAAAGTTTTTATCTGCATGTTGTGAAAAAGTCGTCGATATTCATAAGCAGTTGACGAGTGTTTGTAGGAACAATACACTTGAAAACAATAGTATTCAGATACCGATTCATAAACTCAATGGCAGGTGCCAATTAACTAAAGATTTACTGGGTCTGAACACCCCATTAGTGCCACTACCGCAGAAAACATCGCTCGTGTTGAGGCCGTGGTCATGGAACACAGAATGTTGGGGATATCTGCAACCATACAGCAATTTCTACTGGTACTGTCGAAAGATTTGTTTTCATAACACTGCAAAGTTTTCCAAGAATAGTTCAAGTTGGATTCCTTCACAGCTGATGAAAAGAAGAAAAAAACCCGCATAGTGTTGCCCACGAGACGAGACCGACAAATACTGTATGTATGGAAAACGAGACAAGACAGAACTGTCGTATTATACAATATACATCTTTCCGAGATGAGACGGCCTAGATCTCGTCTCGTGGGCAACACTACCAGGACTAGGGCTATTACCGCACAAGGCACGAAAAATACAATGCAGAAATATTCTTAACAATAATCATAACACATAGCAAGGATCTCCTATCCCCGCAAGAATAATACCACTGAATGTGTTTAAATAATCCCACTCAGAAAGACTTTTCGGAAATAATTGTGTGTTTCAAGTATTAAATAGATAACTAGCTCTGAGCCCCCTGCAACTTTCAGTCGGGGTGCCCGTAATAGACAGTTTTATTGTTACGCCCCTGGGATACAAGCATCACAGGAACAAGTGCATGTCAAATCGAGTGAATACCGGCTCAAGATTGAGTCAAGTCATCGGTTCGCTAGGTCATTTGGGTCAAGGGCGGGTCAATGATTCAGTCGGGTCAAGTTACGAACCGGGTCAAGCCAGGTCACGAAAAAAAAGTCCCAATTACAGCGTTGATTCTATTTATTTTAATGTATATAGGGTGAGTGGAAATCAAATTGTTATTCTGAGTTGTTTGAAGATCATTTCTTTATTTTCCACTGCTTTTGGAAGAAGATGTGTGGGAGGATTAGATTAGAATGAGCTAAGGCGGCTTTTCCCCTTCTTGTATCGCTATCTGGAATGTTTCAATATCGCAGCTGTGAAGTAACGTAACCAGCAGATCACACAGGATATGTTTCGCAAGTTCATTTATGATATCTCTTCTTCCGCTTGAATCAGTCTCACTCACATGATTCTTTGGACGCATTACATTCCAGAGCAATGCAATATTTTTCTTTAATTCCAAATGTCTTCATGAACATAGCTACAATAAAGCAAAATATCTTATGGCAATGCTCTTCATCCTCGCAATTGGTAAAACCATTTTATTATTATTTTTATAACAAATTCTGGTTATTAACAAAAATTTACTTTGATTTTCTAAAAATAATTAATACTTTATAGCCTACACTTAGAGAGAGCCCGATGAAAACTATAGAATCTCTGATGGAAAAGTGTCACCCCTAAATTCTCGAATGCCCGCAACTTTTAACTTTTTAAGGTTAAAAATCTACAGACCCCCCCCCAAAAAAAATTCTATTTAAACCCTGCTAAACTCTCCAATTTTGGCCTTAAACCCCCGCAAACTGAAAATCCTGGCAGAATCACTGAGTGAAAATAGATTGAGTGCTTTAAGTGCATAAAGCTAACAAAGTGAACAGGACCCTCGCAAGATTCAAAATCAATTTGCAGTCGCCGTGGCTCAGTGGTAGAGTGCTCACCTGCGAGTGCTCAAGGAACGTCGGTTCGATTCCTGCTTATGCCATATAGGCTTTGTGGTAGACAAACACCATGTGCGTCAGTTTTCTTAAAGTTCTCCCTTTATTCCCACAGTCTTCATTCCACCAATTCTTTCATCATCATTCATTCATCCGGCCTACGCCAAAGTTGCGTAAAGGTCTTAAAAAAATCAAATTCAAATTGAAATCACACAGCCCCAACTTCGCTGACTTGTCACAAGCGAGTCACGCCTTAGAAGAATCATAACGATATGTACTTTACTGGTTCGGGTCGATGCCATTTCTCAAACACACTGGCGCGCGATTTCCCAGATAGTACGCTGGTTCATACCAAGTTTGGACAAGCCTTGAATTTTCGTTACACTGATATACCAACAGTGATTTTCTCCTGTTGCATTACTAACTACTGGAACGCCAGGGTTCCACAAAAGAATTATCTTCTTTGTTTAACAACTTCTTATTGTTCGTAATTGTAAATATTTGTTCCCCATTTCCTTCCTTCTGTATTTTTCAACATTTTACACAATTTTCAAAATTTTACGCATTTCCCAAAAATCAGTTTAAAAATTCAAGTTAGATACTTGATTCTTTCTTTCATTATACGCATTTCAAAGACCAAAAACGCAATCTATCATCAACCCGAGCAGTAAAGTATACACATCACTATGATTCTATTGAGGAGGCTCTCTGGTAAAAAAATCAACGAAGCAGACTTCATAGCTCTAAAACGGGATTAATAAACTCTCCCTTCGAATTTCAGCCTCTATGCATGCATTTGCTTCAGAAACTGTCTTCGTAACATATAAAAAAGACTAGTAAAATAGACAGCAGTCAGGAATGGCGCGATAGAGCAGTAGTTAGTGACAGACAACAAAGAAAAATGAAGATTCTTGGTTCGAGCCTTATTCCAGACAAGTTTGTAACAAGTTTGGAGTTAAAGGTTTGTAGAAACTTTGTCTCCTGTCAACTAGTAAGTTTGCTGCAAGATTGTAGCAAGTTTGGAGATTGGAATGCCAAACTTCATGCAAGTTTGCGAGGGCAAACCTCGTACAAATGTTTTGGGTGTTATCTGGGTAGGATGGAACCCATTTTAGATCACTTTCTGTAATACACCGATTTTCCTTCGTGTTTGCTAAAACAAAGAGTAGCATTTATTCTCCTTTCTTTGTTTACCTGTGGATGGAGACACGAGGGGGAGGGGGCAAAGGAGGGGTAATCATTACAATCTGCAACAAAGCCAGAGACACGAGCTCGGTGCATCAACCTTGCAGACTACTAATCATCATTGAAGTTTTCGTGTCGCGCGTGTAGGAGGTTGAGACACGTGTTGATTACGGACAAAAAAAACACACTTCCGATTCAGACACAACAAAACAGAAAATGGAAATGTAGCACACGAGTTCATGGTAGAATAGTAATATTACGTCTGTGGTTGCGTATGAGAAATAGATGGAGAGAGAGAGAGAGAACTCGTAAGGTTTTTTGCTCGTGGGAGACTTCCTTTAGGTTACAAACAAAACCTCCCGTGTTTCTTAAAACTTTTCGGAATAGACCCTTATGTTGGGCAAATGAAACAACCACATATATCGTATATTTGTCTCCTTTCGATCTTTTTTTTCTTCTTCTTCTTCTTCTTGATCGCGGACTGACCATCGAGTAAAACTAGAAACGAAACTCTATATATTTATTACTCTTTGTATCAAAAAGAACTCGTGGATGTACTGGACTTCCTGTTTTTTTTTTTTTCTTATCTTGTCTTTCTTTATCCGTAAATATTATATTTTATTTTCTAAATTGAACAGCCCTGGTCACTATCTAGTACAATCCAATCTATCCTTCCTTCTCGCTCTTCATATTTCACTTATTTTAGCGCTTACAATTTCACTGTCAGGATTCTTTTCTCACCGTCCTGTTCAGGTCTGTTCATGTTTTTATTAGCAATAGTACTTTTGAAAATGAAAAAAAAAAAAAAAAAACTCCAAATAATGTTGATTGTGATTAAAAGTGCACTAAAATTTCTCTGTAACGAAAGCAAAACAACGTACTATCATTTCGGACTACCTAGTCTGGAATAAGATTTCATGAAGCTATGTTGCAGAATCAACATACGATATATTGTACATAACGCGACAGGCCTACACACAAGTGTCACGAGTATCGTCGAAAGCTGCACTCTGTCTCAAGTCACGACTTATCGGAGTCCCTCTCTACCAGAAATCAATTTTCTTCATACTTGCTACGATTATGTAGTGTTCAACCCTTAAGACTTGTACCACGTTAAATCAGAGGTAAAAATAAGATGTGATTTCTAGAAGTTCTCACGTATACCTCGATAAATAGCAGCAGTTGAGGCCAGTCCTGGTGCTTTCAGTTTCTAACCAAGGATGTTCTAATAGGGGATATGCCATTTTACTAAGAACATGATGACAAACGTCACAGCATAGTCCCGTCAAGTCAGCCCACTTACTTCAATCAAAAACATTGTTTTAGGCTAACACAGATGGCAATAAACTCTCTAGTTATTCGCTAACAAATCAGGTACATCGCCTTGGCCGATGCTCAGTTTGTTTGCTTCATTCTTTTTCTACGCATGAGATAGCTACAAGCAAATCCTCTATTAGAACATCCTTGTTTGTAACCAACCAACCGTCATTCTTAATCTATGTAAATGAACGAAGAAGAACTTGAAAGTACCTTAAAAGAACTCTTTTACCTCGTACAGACGAAAATGGATATAAAATCAAGATAAACGAAAACTTAGAAGACAGAGATGAGATAATGATGAACCTGTTTCTAAAGAATAATAAAAGACTATAATCAATATTAAATTTATTAAACATTTACCGCGGGCGACCAGTGGGAGGTCTGGAACCAGTAGCTCATACTACCTTTCAACAACCAGTGGGCCCCGGGCGACCATATCTCTTCGGAGGTCTGGAACCAGTAGCTCACCAATTCAGGTTCACAACCAGTGGGCGACGGGCGACTGTTTCTCTTCGGAAAAACTCTACCAGTAGCTCATAGAGTCATATCCCATCGTCCACTTCTTGATTTCAACTTGTTTCTTGTCAGCCATTATTCAACGTCGAACAAACCGTTGAACAGGCCGACATTTCGGTACATTTACAACGTTATACTAACGTTTCGGTACTAAAGTTTAATCCACGCATTTTCAACGTATGTGTGCTATTGGGGTTAACAACGCGAGGTTTTCAACTTTATCGAAGCATGTGTTTACCTTACCCCAATCCACACATATTACATCATGTATCAAAAGTAAAGTAAAATAAGAAAAACTATTTTGACGTAAACTAACCAATGTACAGTGCTTGTGCAGTGTCATAGGCGGCGCCACAGTGGGTGCAGTGGGTGCAGCTGCACCCACATTAACTTCGATTTTCAGATTTGCTACAATAATCCTTTCTATTTTGTATATTTATTTTTTCCTATGTTTGGATATATTTGAGTGACTTCTTAAGTCTCTCATAAGTTACTTGCTATTATACAGTGTTTTTCTAGTTTTTTTTAGTAAAACTTACTGATTATTTTTGAGATCTTAAGGCTCAATAGTGCAGAGCGTTCTGGCAACAATGTTAGGATGTGTTGGCAGAGCGTCTTCGGCGAACAGTGCGATGTAATTGCTAGTTGAGTTGTTATTGTATGTACACATGTCTGCATGTTAATTTGCCTTTAAAATGTTTAAATCAAAACAACAGGGAACGTTGCTTGGGTGAATAAAAACCACATCTTCAACTTCAAGCGAAACTGCTGGTAAACCATCGTTTAATAGGGAGAAGCAATTGGCAGAGGACAAGCTGCGTTTGATGATATCTTCAGTAATGCAGAAGAAAAATGCATGGAAATTGACATTAGTGTTCCGCCTCCTAGAAAGCGAAAAATCTCTTCATTTGTGGACGACTCACAAGAAACATGTGTTTTTGCGGAAACGACAAAGGAGGCAATCAAGTATTGGACATTCTATCCTTTATTGGATAGCCTTATTCTGGGACTTAACACAAAATTTTCTCAAGAGACTATAGACCTCATTCAAGTAACTGGGAAAATTGTTCGCCTTGCTCTGTGTAATAGTACTGATTATCAAGTAGTAGCAGAACGTTTTGGTCTAAATGTGTCAGAAATTGAAGCTGAAATCAGACCTCTACGAGCAAGGCGCTTGAACAATCCTCCATCTACAGTTCTTGATTGGCTAAAGTGGTTGCAAAAATCCGGTCTAGTTGCTCATGCGAACGGAGTTCCTCCAAGACGAGTTATGTTAAGTCCAAACTAAGATCGACTATGGTTCAACAGAGACTCAACTCCATAATTTTGCTTTTGTTGAAAAGTCGATTTCAGTGAGCATAGATATTGAAGATGTCATTGAAGAATTTAAAGCCATGGTTCCATTCAACAGAAGAATGACCTTATAAAAGCTCTTGTAATTGATGCCATTGCAAACAAGTACCCTTGTACACTTAAAAATTCTGACATTTCTTTGATAAATCCATAACTCACATACACGTGTACTCATGTATGAAGTTTCTTTAAATATGTACATAAAAGTTTTTATTGCGTACCATGTTAATATTTTATACTATGTTTTATCCCTTCCCAGCCTGCACCCACATTACCAAAATCCTGGCGCCGCCTATGTGCAGTGTACGAGGTACGGAATGTGGAGTCAGTTTCCGTTCTGAGAGCCAGATTTTAGAATTTAATCGGAGGAAGGAGTTTCCAAATGCAGAACGAGTGAACAGGAATAGAGGAAGAAATCTTCGGACGGACAGAATGAAAACTGGAAGAATCCAACCTGGCTTTAACTAACCCACCTTCGAACTTCGGAATTAAATCGTGTTTGTGCGTGTTATTCGCCTATATTCCCTGTAAATTAGCTTACCATGTATATACGAGGCGCATTTATAAAAAGGCCGATTGGTTATAAAGTGGGACTGGAACCACTGACGAGGTCGCGCGTGCGCAGTAGCATGCACCAGTATTCAGTGCATATAGCACATATACAACCGTCAGCACAGACCCTAACAGCATTGCGAGGTCGCAGCGACATCGCAAAAACGTAACACTCGTGACACGCTCACGTCTCATAGAGATCACAAAATCGCCCGGCGACGTAAATGCGACCTCCAAATATCCACCTTGGATACATCCATGGGACGTTCTGATGTGACGTCGGAACGGGACTTTGGGACGTTTTATAGACAAGAATGGTACGTCGCAGAAACGTCAATGGAACATCCCAGCGTGATGTTTGTAGCGGGAAAATGACGTGGCTTCATGTCCGTCTCTTTTCAGTCTGTAACGTCTACCATTGCCGTAAGTTATGTCGTATCTATAGTAATTTTATATTCCCCGTCAATTTCTATGGATTCTAGTTTGTGTTAACTCATTCACATGACATTTTGTACGTTTCACCAATCTTCCTTCAAGATTTAACAAATCTTTACTTAGTGATCATTTAGTAAAGATCAGTGAAATCCACAAGGTAAGATTCATGAAACCCACAAGATAACACGTGAATGAGTTGACACAAATTAGAATCCATAGAAATTGACGAAAATTTCTAGAGGTACGACATAACTTACGGCAAGTGTTTTCATTACAGACTGAAAAAAAAGACCCGGTGAACATGAAGCCACTCCATTTTTCTAAGTACATAAATTACTTACCGTTACTTATAATCCAATATTTGTAGACTGATTGAAGTTATACCAAGACTTATGCAGGCGACATACACATAAAATACGCGAGCATTCTGATCTAGTTGAAATACTAGACTGCGCAAAATCATGATTGTGGAACTACGCATTTGAAAATATTGACTAAGCTTCAATTTATGTAGAAGGTTTAGAGATGTTTGGTTCAGATTGGGATGTGGAAGGTATCGGCCAGGGCCTTACGTAAAGTACCATCGCAGTATTGGCCGAACAAAATTACGGGAATTAAACCTATCAGGATGGTCGGCCACGGGGTTCGAGCCCACGTACCTACCCATTGCCACAGAGAAATATGCAACGTTAACAAACTGACTAAAGAACACTGTAGCCACATGATGATAATTACTGCAGTCAATGATTGTATTCCATATTAAAAGGTCACTAAAAGTGTCAGTAACTCAAATAATAACTTTATCGAAATTAATATGTGATTTACTTAATATTTTGTATAAATAATAAACAAATTAGTTAAAAGTATAAATTTAAAAAAATCACCCTTGCACTGCTTTTGTCTTCTGTTCCTCACAAGTGTTCATATCTTATTTAAGACAATATTTCTTTTAAAAAAAACTTTTTTATATTAACAACACAAATAAATTCCGCTTTTTTAATATTCAACACCAGAAAAAAAAAAACACTTGAGGGCTATTATCGTTTTCTACACACTTCTCTTCACCATCAACGAAGCGTTCATAATATTTCACTTTAAACAGCATTTCTTTTTAAAAAACAAACTTTTTTACTTAAAAAACACAAATAAATTTCTTTTTTTTATATTCTACGCCAGATAGAAACACTTGAGGGTTATTATCGTTTTTTTTTCTACACCCTTTTCTTCACCATCATCGAAGCGTTCATGTCTTATTTAAGACAGTACTTCCTTAAAAAAAACTTTTTTTTTTCTTAATTATATTCACCTTCAAGAATAGTGTGTGTATATATAATAAAAGAAAAAATATTTGATAGATATGTTCCCTTGTTCTTTTCTTCACCTTCATCTTCGTCATCTTCACGGGCACTTTCACTTTCATTATTCTGTACCTTGTCCATAAAGCTCTCCCTACACGACGCCCTTCCCGGCCGTGCCTTCGCGTTCGGTTGAAATATCCACAAAAGTTGCCTTGTCATCCTACTGCACATTTTCTGAAAAAAAAAAACTAAGCAATGAACAATGTGTAATAGCGATAATAATAATTAGATTTATAGTACATTTAAGTTTGTTTAAATTTAAATTCCACATGCGTTGAACAGAAATAACTCACAACGTAAAGAAAAGGACAAATATACTGAAGTAGAAAAATAACAAATTCAAGAACTTGACTATATATACTCTCGTCAGGGTGAATCAAATAAGGCTAAAGTAATAGATGAGATGAGATATCCCGGTACATGTCCGAATATTTTGCTACACACCGATTAAGAAATCAAGCCGTGTAGAACTGTAACTACTGTTTATAGTGGAATCTGAAACAACTTTTCCGATTAGGCTGGGATAGAGGGCAAGAATTCGGTACCATTCCGACATTTACCTGGTGTGACTGAGGAAAACTACAAAAGAAACTCACATACCGAATGTGAAGCCAACGCTCTACCAACTGAGTTACGGTTGTTTGGTCAAGGAACTATCAACTTTTTTTTCATGGGCATTACAAATTTTAACTGTAAATATGAAACAAAGAAAACGAGGAAGTCATTGGCAGATCTGTCTATCTCTAGCTGAAAAGAAATCCAAATAAGGGTTCTCAATCATGTAATCAGAGCAAATTCCTTGAATTTTTCAGGTTTCCTAATATACTATTCAGAAATTTCAAGAAGGAATATAGTTCCTAGTACAGCGTCTAGATCAAACACATAATTAAGTCACCGATCCCCAGTAGCTAAGTGGTAGAGCTTGGCGTAGCGTTCGGGAGGTCTGAGTTCGATCCCAGCGGTCGACCATCCTGGCAGGTTTTTCCAAGTTATTCCCTGAGTTACACCAGGCAAATGCCGGGATGGCACCTTTAACAAAGACCCTGCCCGACATCTTTCCGAATCCTTTCCCCTCCCCTATCCCGGCCTGAACCTCAGATGCCTAAAGGCCATAAATACAAATTAAAGCATACTTAAATCATATATGGTGCCATTAGACCTATATTTCGATTTCTGAGAAATTTCTCAGCAGGAAGAAGTAGATTATGAATATGTGTAAGCAGACAAATATTGTATTCGTCATTTATACATATCTTCCTGCTTGCGAAAGGCCTCAGATCGAATAGTGCCTTAATCTCTATTTTAATTATATTATGAAGTTATTTTAAGGCCTTTAGGCATCTTAGGCTCATGCTGGGAGACTGTTCGAAAGTAGACGGCCAGAGCCTATTTTAGGTACCATCCCAGCATTTCCCTGGTATGACTGAATAAAAACCATGGATAAACCTCAGCCAGGATGGTCGGCCGATGAGATCGATCGTAGGACCTCCTGAATACTAAACCAACACTCTACCACTGAGCCAAGGCCGCTCGTTATGTGTGTCTACAAATAGAACTGGATATATGTAACCTTTCATCTGTTATCTGAAATTATAGGTAACACAAAACGAAACTTGTGCGAGCACGGCACGGATGAACTAGCATATCATCGCTGAATTTGCTCAAAAGTCCGAAATTGAGTTTTTGGTGTCATTCGAAAGATAAACAGACTCCCCTTCTTTTGCAATCACAGCTTTGTGCAAATTATTTCATCCCACGGTTTTAAATTTGAAAAAAAAAATCTGCTATATCTTGGTTTTGTTCTTCCCTTTACGTAAAAAACAGGACTTTAAACCATTTTTCCTAGTGAAAATTAACTGACTGCACTTGCTAATAGATATTCCGACTACTCGCGGCAATTAACATTCATTAATATCGAAATAAGTAAAAATAACAGGCAACTTTATAAACACGTTTTATTGCTCTCCTGAAAAAATGGTTCAAATGCACATGGCAGGTATTGCAAATTCAGAGACGATATTATGCGTAGTACATAATTCTATTCTACAAGAGTCACTAATTTATCTGTTTGAGAAGAAATTCTAAAAAAATAATTGAATGAGCGTACGGTCTCTTTGTTAATATTCATTTTAACAATAAGGAAAAAAGTGTCACAGGTTAAACTCCCCCGTGGTCCATTAAACGGAGCTGAACTATATAGGGTGGATATAGTGCAGGTTAAAAATAGTTGGAATGCATTTGTTTCTGAAAATCAAGTATTGGAAGTTAATCTTAAAGAAAACGTAAGGTGTTATTATTGGTATCTTGGTACGTGGATTATTGGTATTATAACCTAAAAACACACATTTTGTTTTGAAATAATGAAGGAAATGAAACCTCAATGAGGCATTTATCGGTTATACAGTATTCGCTTTCTCTAAGGCTTTCCAGTTCCAACTTCTTTCAGTTACCCAGCAAGGTTAGGTTAGATTAGGTTCTGTTAAATTAGATTTAGTCAGGTCAGGTTTAGTTCGGTTAGCACAGCGCTTCCGCATACCCGACTTAACCCCTAAACGAATACAAATTGTTCCCGATTAGCTTACGTTGGGTGTGATTTTTCCAATGAAATATGTCACATTTTCATGAATCGGTTCATGGTAATGTTACACCATAGTGACAGTATCACCGCTGTTGTTTTGCTACAAAAGTCACAGACGGTATGTCGAGTGAGCGATAGGGAACGAAGACGGGGTAGAAAAAGCCAGGTTAGATATTATATTATACGCGATGCGCATAACCTTTAACATATAGCACAAGTGAGCTGCTCCATTTATCGTCCCAAACGTAACGCCTGATTCATACAAAAGAGACGCCCACAAATCTTTAATCGTTTTGTGATTTTTCACATTATTTATACTACTAAGATTCCAAACATTACATTTCTTACTAAGGCATTACTTTAGCTTACCTCCGGCGTGATTTTCCGAACGAAGTAAGTCACATGTTCAAGAATCGGAAACATTTGTAACGTTACGTCATAGTGATATGTTTATTTCCATATCACCACTGATATTTAGCTACAAAAATCACAGACAGTATGTCGAGTAAGCGATAGCGAACGAAGACGGGGTAGAAAAAGCCAGGCTAGATATTTTCTAAATATACACGATGAACTTCGCCTTTAAAATACACTACTTGTGAGTGCTCCACTTATGGTTCCAAATGGAACGCCCGACGTATACTAAAGAGATGCCGAATTCAGTTTTGCAGAATGTAGGGAAAATGTCAATTTTAATATTAGTCCAAAAACTATGCATCACATTCTACAAACGAACGCATCTGAATAATGAACAATAAATTAATGCAATCGCATAAAGAGACAGCTAAAATAGAGAATAATTAAAGGCACAAAAGATCACAAGGTATAACTTGAACATTATTTCATAGGCCATTATCTTCACTGTTTAAGTTTGTCTATTTCCTACCCAAACAATTGATAATCATTATATATATATATATATATATACGTGTCTGTTCTGAACAGTTTCAAAATCTCAAGTGATCATAAGATTTTGAGATGTAAGCTGAAACTAAATACTAGACTAGAG
>JAGDQP010002278.1:63057-74424 GCA_022664845.1 Lepisma saccharinum | reverse complement strand
ATCGAACCAAATACCCTTAAAATAACTCTTCAGTGCTTTATCCACTAGACCGTTCAGCCTGATGCTCAAAGGCGCTTCTGAATCGAGTAAAGCTGCAGGCAACAGCTAGTAATATAAGTTCCTGACCCCATCTACAGGCATCTTTGGTTTTAATAAATACACAATACATTTATACTCATCATCCAATGGAAGACGATCCCTAAAATCTATAAGTTTCCACATTTAATTTCATAAATGTGAATTAGAAAATACAAAATGGATACAAAAGACAAAATCAGCACCACTCCAGCTGAGCTGGGATGCATCGAATAGACTCTCCTTTCTATATTCTAAACCTACCGGTAGAATTCTTTTGCAACGGAATGCCAATACTTGAGCTACATAAATTCCAGATTAAAACGGTCGGAAAATGGCCGGACGTCCAACCTTTTCCCGACCACCAGGAAATGGGTGGGACCTCGCTTATTTCCTGACCATCAAAAATAGACGGGGCCCCGCTCTTTTCTCGGTCATCAGGAAATGGACAGTGCGCCGCCTTTTCCCGATCTAAGACAATGGACGGGGCCCACCCTTTTCCCATCATCAAATGCTGGGGGGATGGTCGGGGTTTCGCCTCTATCCCGGCAAGTCAGAGACCGACGCGACGGCGTCCCGGAAATAGCCCGATGACCAAATTCCACTTGTGTTTGCACGCCGACCTTCCCCCATTAACTTCCCGACTACTAGTCTGGGTTCTGCCTATCCCCGACGCCGGCCCGACCATTTGCCGTCTTGGTTGCCAATTGGCTTGCTGGAACCCTAATTTCGTTTATAACTGTAGCACGGTTACAGTTATCGTAACTTGCATTACACCATTAAATTTCTCGTTGCAAGAGGATGTAATTTGATATATTGCATGGCTATGTTCCCATTTGAATTTAAATTTTCAAGCTGAATCCAAGATGGCTGATTTCAAGATGGCCGCTGGCAACGTGGTATGGTCCGTTCCATTTCCCCTTCGCCTATAACATGTTCAGGCACATTTCATTCCTGTCTGTCTCGTATTTTTAATTTTATTCAACTGTCCTAAGAAGACTTATGGCCCCACCCTGTAGAGTATTTGCCATATTTATTATGAGGCTAACACAAAGTTGTGGCAGATAATGTTGTCGTTGTTAAAAGTAAGCATGCTAAGGCCTATCATTTGGCATAGTCATCATCTCGATATCGACTGAACAGTTCCCTTGTTGGTGATTTCGCAGTTTGTGTCTCAAGTGTTTCACTGTTTTCACTTGGTCGAGATGGCAACAATAATTCGAACTTAACACGAGCAAAGTGGCAAGTAAACTAGCTTGAGAATTTCCTTACTATAAATAATTATCAATAGGCAAAGGGGCTCTATCAAGAAAGAAATACATTATCTTGTGGAGTGTGAAGTACACCCACCCCACAAGAATTCAAGTCAGAAATGAAACATAAAAAAAAGAAATAAATAAATACGCGTGAAGAGGAGCCTGAACAAAACAAAAAAGAAACATTCAAGGTCAGAAAAGCGCAAAAAGAAAACAGCAAAACGTTATTATCATGCTGTCTCTTGCGCTGTCTTACTCTATAGTCGTGCTTGGTCGGTAGTGACGCAGTTCCGTTTTAAAATCTGCAACACGTGTAGCGCAAAAGTGCACACACGTGGCGAAAAAATAGTTACCAAAGCAAGGCCATACATATACACACACAGAACAACAACCACTACGTACAAAAAAAGAAAGAAGAAGAAAAAACAATGGACAACATTTATTTCTACATAAAACTTACTTTTTTCTTACATGACTTCTTCAGTTATCTCATTATTATTATTCCATATGAACTTGGCCATAGATTGGTGGTTTACAGCTGCTTTTTTTAAAAGCATTTTTAGTGGAAGTAATTAAGCTACAAGAAAAACCATCATTTTTTTATTTCAAGGCTGTGATAATTATAAGTCAAGTCATATAATTTTTAACTATTCTCGTTACGTTCTTGAGTAAATGTTTCACATGTCAGGATAATGGTTACGAACTTATGTGAAAGGTTCCTACATACAGCAGAAGGTTAAGAATTAATTTTGTTACATGAGAAAAGTATGATTGTTATACTTTTTTTTTCGCACTTTCAGTACAAGCCCTGCAGCTGCATTTCTAGATTCCTCTGTATTGAGAAAAAAGATTCACCGGAATATTTCAATCTGTAGTCAGTTATAATTTGCTTTTCGAGAGTTTGGGTCAAAGATGGTGGTGGAGTGAAGCTATAGGATAAAAGGCCTTCAATAGCGATTAGAATGGAGGTGGGGGTTATGCCTTGTTTACATTATTAACATCGTATCATGGTTAACGTTAACCGGTTTTAGTGCTACAAAGAGCATCTTAGTCATGACTATCGCTGTAATAGTGCAAAAGAATGATGGCAGAACTAATCTACAAAATGTAACGCTACAATCAATTGGTTTGTGTGGAGAAGCTCTGTCTTGTACCTTTATTTTTAATTTCATGATACAAGATGGCAGCTCCCGTGATAACTGAATATAAAACACTAAAAAACCAAGTTCCATAGTCTAAACATAAGGTAGCCTCACCAATAATGCGTACCATTGTAAAGATCTTGGTAATCTAAGCAAAGCATTTTCTTTCTATTTTTCAAATTTCATCCCTTATTTTCTTCTTCCACCCGTAACTTATAATGTACTCTTTCCACAAAGCCTTGCTGTACAGTTCAAGACGCAAAGGGTATCGCGGAATGACATGTCTTGTTGCATGGTGGCACCTCGTAAGGAAACACAATTAGGCAACCGACGAACCTGTGGGGAGGCCAGAACACCTATCATCATCATCAATACTATGTGTGACCTCCATACCCTCTTTGTTACTTTGGCTAGTGGTAGTCCAAGTTGTGAATCCAGAATACGCCCAGAACGTTTCCATAGCAACCCGTCTGTGTGCTGGTGGGCGTGGCTACAGAACCATTGTCATCGGTAGTATTATGCTGAAAACTACAGCTCCTTCAAGGTCTATTCATCCAGAACTTGTACTTTAGCTTTTCTTCTTCTCATCACTCGATCTATCTTGTTAATACTATTAAGGAGTTGAACTTCTCTTCTTCCTTTTCCTCTTTCCTTCCTCATCCATACCTTTAATTGGATCCTTCGGTATACAATTGCGGTGCAGCCAGTGTCCTAACCAGTTGTCTCCAGTATTGTTCGTTGCTCGCCTATTTTCTTCAGCACTTCATCATTACGCATCTTCTTGTCTACCTGATTTGGTCCTATTTTTCTTCACATTTCGAAGGCATCCCTTTTTTATTTCTGAATTCTTTGATAGAGTCCACCTTTCGGCCTCTATATAACACAATACTCCATACAAAATATTTAATTAATCTCTTTCTCAGCTCTTTGTTCATCGGCCCACGGTTCTTCGTCTTAGTGAACGCCTCTTTCGCGATTGCTGTTTTCGTCTTGATCTCTTTTTCATATTTCATTTCTTCACTTTATAATACTTCCCAGATACTTGCATCTAGGCTTCTTCTTTTTTAAAAAAATCTTGGTTAGGTTCTATTTGTTCCAATTACTTTCTCTTTTGTTTTCTTTATGCTTATTTTCATATAATTAAATGTTGTTGATTTTTTTTTTTTTTTTCAGTTTCTATGAAGCTTCTTCAACATTTTGTTAAGAAGTGATATCTCATTGCTCTGCAACAAGAACCATATCAGTTTCGTATTCTGGAACGTAAGTGTTCTGGCCTCCCTTTCATGTAAATTAATATTATTTGCGCAGATTAAAATATTTGTTCACAAGCTTAGGCTGTGGTAGTAGCCTACATAGCCCATACGATACGCTCCTGAACCATATTATCTGCAAATCTAATCCATTTCATGTTTCTTCCCCCTACCGTAACTCCTCTTTCGGTTTCGGATAAGATTACTAACCTGTTCCGTATATATATTAAACTAACAAGTATTCATCTTTTGCAGTGTCTACAGAATTAAGCTGAGTGAGCGAGTAGTTGACATGTAGTGCAATGCTTCAGAGGCTTACTTTAATCTCATTGGCAAGGTAACAAGCTGAAAGTTGTTGGGTTTTTTTGTGCGATTAAAACATGTCCACTCTAACAGAATACCTATTTTGGAGGAAATAGTTCCAGCTATTCTTTACCTAGTGCGTGAAAATGTGTTTTACTTCATGTACCGTTACCATGCTGTAAACCATAAAACTTATCGCTATATATCTCTCATACAGTGTTGTCAGGTGGAGGATTTTTTTTTTTCGGAAAACGGGAAAATCTGGGCCACATGAAGGGTAAAAGGAAAAAAGACAAAAAATCGGGAACATTTGTTGAATCTCTTTAGCACTTTTTGTTTTAATTTTCAGTGATTCTGACAATGAACTTACCAGGCGGGATTTTTTTTGTTTTTTTTACAAAAAATGGGAAATTTTTCAGCATTTTGAGAGTAATCTTGGAGCGAGAACCTGAGAACACTGATCCCTTCTTCCTTTCCTGTTTCAGAGTCATGGAGGTACATCCTTTCCAGATTATGAGTTAGGCATGTATTGGACTTCGGATCGACACTTGCTCGTCCTACTGAGCTGACTGAGTATACAGATTGATGTATTGTCTAGATCCTTCCTCAGTTTCAAGCATCGAGCTCTACGTAATACTGGCTGGAGTCACAGCCGGCTTTCGTGGGTCGGGCTGGAGTGGTTATTTAGTGGTGAAAGATAGACAGACGCCAGAGCAAATATTTGAGCTCGTTTGTCCACTTCCAGACTAATCCAATGTGGCCCAAATTTTCAGTTCTAACTCAATTTTATACGCTTCTCACCGCTGAGCGCCCCGTTTTTTTTATTTATTCTCAGTTCCTAAGCTATTCATATAATAGTATAGCCTACCGTATTCTGCATAAATATTGCAAATAATATTTAAGTATTTTTGCAAGATCAGATATACATCTGAAAACGGGCAGCACAGCAATATCAAGCGTATAAAATTGAGTTAGAATCAAAATTTTGGTCCATTAGACTGGAAGTGGACAAACGTATTAAGTGTCCTCTCCGTTCCCTGGCTTCATATATTCATGACATTTTTAATTAGTTCGGAGGAGAAGCCGGTGAACCATGATATTTATATATATATATAAGGTTTTTCAGCATGGGACCAGTCAGTCCAGTATCGCTTTCAGACATAGGTCATTGGAGACACCAAATAAAGTAGAAACTTTGATTATTTAATTGTTTGTTCATAGAAGTTTAATGTAGTTTCTCCTGATAGCCCGCAGGAGATCTAGGCAATACGTCAAATTCTCCCATACACAACCAACAGCATCAGAAATGACGAATGTGTTTCCGATCAAGCTGCTCACTCGTTATCTTCGCTCCACCTATCCCTCGCATACATTACAAGGAAATAAGCATTGACAGTTCCTCTTTCAGTTTGTACGCCTACTTGTTTCTTCTGTCATCTTCTCCCCGTGGACACACTGTATTATGACTAATATTTTATCAGAAGCCAAGTTTATGATCGGAAATTCACTGAACAAGATGAACAGATTATGATTCGTCATTGCCTTATCATAAGACGGAATTGAAGTTTCAAGAATGGTGTTCCCACAGTATGAAGTAGATTCCGAACCACTACAAGGGAAGTGCCACTAAGAGAACTTGCACATGGGAGCTTTGGTTGCAAAGCGAGGAGCGAAACCATTCATCTACTGGGAACACTTGGTAATATATATACTTTTTTTTCTACTTTTGAGCAAGAAATCAGGATAACTAGTCATTCTAATAACTAATTAACTATAAAACCTTTTGATTAAATATTGCTTTCAATTTTAACTTTATCAACAATCATTTGTCATGCGAATGTTTATTTAAAACTATGGTTTTCATGTCTAGACAATAGGAACGACAAATTTTATAATAGAGTGTATCTGTGCAGTTTTCTGTGATTGGAACCAAAATGGAGCTTAATTAAGCTGAAAAATATAGGATATCGTCCTGTATGTAAACAGACCAATAATGTGAGGTTTGGAAACTACATAATTATGCTAGGGCTACTATGATAAAAGTTCTGGATTTTATGTTGTTTCAATAAATTATCGATTTTCGGTTCGGACTCGCCAAAATAATGGTAATATTGTACTAAAAATCTTTGTAATAATCGTTTATACTTATAAATTGTCTTAGTTGCGATATCTATTTCTGTATGGGCTTGATACTAATAACAATAAAACACATTATTATCATGATTCCCTGCTTGTCAAAACCGGGTAATATGCGCCAGAATTCTATTTACTTAGCCAGCTGATACAATTGGAGGCAGGGATTAAATTCTAAGCCAATTGGTGGGAGGGCTCTCATCCAAATATCGTTTCTAACAAGTGCATTCCGTACTAGTCATTGATTCGTAATTCACCGAATTTTACCGCATGATTGTGGACAGATGATTTGTACATTGGGCTGCCGAGCCCATCCTGAATCTAATCCCTGATTGGAGGTGCATAATTATCATGATTCATAAGTGTCAGCGATAAAGCATAAATGATAGAAGAAAAGTCTGACCTGTTTGAAGAGAAAATGAGCATATGGTGTGTGTGTGTTGCTGTTACAAAAACTGGGAACATCAAATTTCTTCAGTTATAAGTACAAGTTGGAAACAATTTTGAAGTAAACCGACAGCGTTAATATTAAAATGAGATAAGAATAATTTATATTATTGTGAACTACAAAGCCTACGGTCAATTTCATGAGCTGCTCACCGCCTAAACTTTGGTAACAATGAGAGAGTATTATAAAGATCGCACGTGTAGTACATGCTGGGGTAATTAGCACCAGTATACCTGGCGTATTAAGCAGCATGTTTGTCTGAATTTTTCATTAGTGATAGCACTATGAATGTGGAATATATTTCAATAAATTAAGTGTACGTAGAAACATACCAATGCAGATAAGACAAAAATGTCTCCTGATAGGCGTAGAATGCGTTTTCTTTCTATTTTCAAAGTGGATTCCGTGTCGCTGGCCATTTAAAAGGAGTATGATCAGCAATGTCATAGGACACGATGGACCCTTTGTTTAGCATCAGGCAAAACCAATGTGGAGGCCACTAGGACTATGGTGAATGCCAGAGAGAATGCAATTCATGAAATGGATGCACAGTACCAGTGGCCAAACACCCGGACATGTTTCTCCAGGGATTTTCTGCAGTCACACCAGGAAAATACCCTGACGGTGCCTACAAACTAAGCGCTGGTCGACTACCTTCCAACAACCCTATCCTGGCCTGTGACGCCTAGTAGCCTATTCAAACAAAAACTATTCTGTCCAATAACATCTGCTTCATAGCTTTTAGTCCTCTGCATAAGAAACCTAAAACGTAATTGAACTGGTCAAACTGTCATTCAAATGTGATTGTCGAAATAGAAACAATTCCAGTTTTCAGGGAGTTTTTTTTTCGCCGGTACGGATTGAATATTAACGTTGATTTCTTGTACACTATTACATTGAATTCGTAACTTCTAAAGCAATCATAACTTCTTGGTTTTCATGAGAGCTCTTCGGTCATATTTTCTCACTTGTCTACTTTCTACTATGAATACTATTCACTTATCTGGTCTATGGCTTGTGAAAACCAACTTATCTAAATTGTACAAAGTCCAAAATTTCTTTATCCGCATTGTACAACATAGGTTACCCAACCTCCAACATAAATCTAACGTAGACATTTGAATTCTCTTGACTTGGAAAACGTTTTTTACCCAGACAAAATGGCTGTTCACAACATTATTTCTTCTTTTTAAAAACTGAGATTGAGTTTGGTTCAGCGATCTCTTGTATACAGATTGTCATATTTTTACAATACTCCTCCTTTGGCTTCATCTGGAATGAAAAAAAAATCTGATTTCATTTATTACTGTATAATTGTTTTGTTGTTGTTCTTATTGTTATCACATTGTTACAAGAACGGTGTAAAATGGCGTTTACTGTGTCCGTGCTAACTTCTAATAAATACATTTTCGAAGTATATTGAGGGTATAGACAGAATATGGAGCCTAATATATTCTTGCTTAAGATTTTATGAATTTTTGAAAATCCAAAAATTCTCATTTTATGCATATTGGAGGCCCAATATCTCTAGTGGGACAAAATATAAAAATCAAATTCTTCCCACGTCAGGAAAAAAACTACGATGGAAATTTCAACTTTGATATTTGAGTTTGAAGGGACTTTCAGATTTGCAAATTGGGGATAAATAATGCTTGTGTGTGCTTTAGTAACTCGTATAAAGAATGGTTCTGAAAAGAAATATTCTTTATTACAATCAGAATTACGATTTTACTACTGTAATGATAATTTAAATGTTTAGGTATTAACAGATGGAGGCAACTGTATAAGCCCTTCACACATGCATAGGAAGGTGGCAACATTTTGCCAAAGGTTTGGTTGCATAATGGAATAAAAAAGACCATGCGGGGCAGCCATGTTGCCAACTGAACACTGGATATATAAAAATAATAAGCTCTTTGACAAGGATATTTGAGGATCTACTTTACGTATTCATATCTTTCCTGAACACTCCGGTGGTAATAAAACATTTATCAAAGCGCATACGAGCATTATTAATCCCCCAACTTGTAACTCTTTTCAAAATCAAATATCAAAGTTGAAATTTCTACCTTAGTTCCTCCTGGCATAAGTGCATAGCGTGTAAAAGATAAAGATTTACATCTGGTCTCCCACCAGAGATAAGAATCTCCAATATTTATACCATAGCGCGCACGAGCATACTCGCCCCAATTTGCACCAAATTTGTAGGTTCCTTCAGAATCAAATTTTGAAGTTCAAATTTTTACCGTAGTTTCTTTTGACATAAGTGTATAACATGTCACGAAATTAGATTTTTATATTTTGTTCCACCAGAGATATTGGGCCTCTAATACACACAAAATACGATTTTTTGCGTTTTCAAAAATTCATAAAAATATTAAGGACTCGTACATCAGCCTTCATCATACTTTAATATGTTAATAGTGCATAAGAAAACAAATTTGATATTCAATCTCTTGCGGGCGAAAAGTCATGAAAACCGGAACTGTTTCAATTTCAACGATCACATCTGGATTTCTTCGTTTTCACCAGGTCGATTACGTTTTAGGTTCATGTAGAGAACTAAAATTATCAAGCGGATTTTAAAGAAACGGTCTTTGTTTCAATGTCCTATGTTAAACGGGTCCGCATATACTACATTGTCCGTAAACGTCTGCTAACACAAATTTAGGTATGCGCCCCAATACAAAAATTGCTACTAATAGTTGGTATAGGCCAAAACCGAATTAATGCTCGTTTTGAACTATTCTTATACATATATAATAAATCACAGCCATATTCGATCCGCTACTGGATGAGGCCGTTTTCAGCCGTTTTCTATCCACTGCTGGATGAAGGCTATCCTTTTTCTTTCCCCATATCTCGCTCGGTCTGCTGTTATCACCATCCATGTAGCTCCTGAAAAACGCTTGATTTCATCTTCCCATCTTACATTTGAACGTCGTCTCGGTCGTTTCTTTTCTCTAGGAATCCAATGTAGTGCAATTGTCGTCCACCTTCTATCTGTTCGTCTAGCTATGTGACTGGCCCATCTCCACTTCATCTTCTTCGCAGTTTTGATTACATCCTCTACCTTTGTTTCTGCGCGAATGAATTCATTTGTCTTCCTGTTCCTTCTGGTTATTCCTAGCATGCACCTCTCCATTGCTCTTTGTGTGACTCTCAATCTTTGAGTCCATTCCGCATTCAATGTCCAAGTTTCACAGCCGAACATCATCAGAGGTAAGATACAGTGATTATAAACTTTACGCTTCACACTCATTGGTAGTTTGCTTTCGAAAATAGAGTGTAGTCTTCCAAACGAACTCCACGCCATTTTACATCTTCTATTTATTTCATCAGTAAACTTGGCATTCGATGTTTTGAGCTGGCCTAGGTAAACTTACTCATCAACTATGCCTATTCTCTCTCCGCTAATCTTTATTTCCTTCTTTGAAGCATGTTGATTGTACATTACTTTTGTTTTACTCAAATTCATTTTAAGGCCTATTTTCGAACTCACATTACTCAGTTCTTCCATTTGGGTTTGTAGTTCTTCTGCACTTGAAGCAAACAGGACTATATCATCAGCGAACCGTAGGTGATGAAGATATTCGCCATTAATTTTAATTCCAACTTCATCCCAGTTTAAATTCTGGAACACTCTCTCCAGGACCGTACAAAACACTTTTGGAGAAATTGAATCTCCTTGCCTTACCCCTTTTCCAATTTTCAATTTTTCACTTTCTTGATGTAGTCTAATGACAGATGTGGCAGTCGAGTAAATGTTTCGCAGTAACTTGATGTATGCATTTTCGATGCCTTGATGTTCAAGTGATTTAAGTACTGCTGACAAGGAGATCGAATCGAGAGCTTTTTCAAAATTTATGAATCCCAAACATAGTGAAAGTTCATATTCATTAGTCCTTTCCATAACTTCATTCATTGTTTGTATGTGGTCCATTGTGCTAAATCCACGACGAAATCCGGCTTGTTCCCGTCCCTGGTTAAAATCCAAGTCCCGTTCAATACGATTCAAAATAACTTTGGTGAACATTTTACCAGGTGTATGCATAAGTTTTTGCCGGTTTTTGTGGTAAAGAAAACACGTAAATTTCAAGGGAAATTAATTTTGTTTTATTCAAAATATTGGCATAGGCTTCTACACATTTCGCCCATCTTTCAGGTAATTCATGCATACCATGCCAGAAAAATTGCTTGTCTTTTGCGGAAAACCATTCGTCGAGCCATTTTCCAACGTCTTCGAAATTGCTGAAGTGCAGCTCTGCGAGCGCGTGCCCCATTAATGCGATGAGGTGATAGTCAGATGGCGCCAGGTCTGGGGAGTATGGCGGGTGCGGAAGGATGTCCCATCCAAGCGATTTCAAGGTGTCTTTCACTGGTTTTGCTGTGTGAGACGTCGCATTGTCGTGTAACACAATCACTTTTCCATGTCTTCGGGCCCATTCTAGTCGTCTTTCGATCAATGCGTGATTTAAATTAATCATTTGTTGGCGATAGCGTTGTGCATTAACGGTTTCGCTTGGCTTCAAGAGTTCATAATACACAATACCGCTCTGGTCCCACCAGACACAAAGCATGGTCTTCTTGTCGAAGCGATTTGGCCTTGGTGTTGAAGGACCGGCTTCGCCAGGTGAAAGCCACGATTTTTTCCGCTTCGGGTTTTCAAAATAAATCCATTTTTCGTCACCCGTCACAATTCGATACAAAAAGGATTTTCTTTCGTGGCGTTGAAGCAGCATTTCACAAGTGACTTTGCA
>JAGDQP010002278.1:49675-62657 GCA_022664845.1 Lepisma saccharinum | reverse complement strand
TCATTTTAAGGCCTATTTTCGAACTCACATTACTCAGTTCTTCCATTTGGGTTTGTAGTTCTTCTGCACTTGAAGCAAACAGGACTATATCATCAGCGAACCGTAGGTGATGAAGATATTCGCCATTAATTTTAATTCCAACTTCATCCCAGTTTAAATTCTGGAACACTCTCTCCAGGACCGTACAAAACACTTTTGGAGAAATTGAATCTCCTTGCCTTACCCCTTTTCC
Source organism: Lepisma saccharinum (assembly GCA_022664845.1). Taxonomy (NCBI): domain Eukaryota; kingdom Metazoa; phylum Arthropoda; class Insecta; order Zygentoma; family Lepismatidae; genus Lepisma; species Lepisma saccharinum. Next base: position 62,425 of record JAGDQP010002278.1, on the reverse strand, counting down.
AATTTTCAATTTTTCACTTTCTTGATGTAGTCTAATGACAGATGTGGCAGTCGAGTAAATGTTTCGCAGTAACTTGATGTATGCATTTTCGATGCCTTGATGTTCAAGTGATTTAAGTACTGCTGACAAGGAGATCGAATCGAGAGCTTTTTCAAAATTTATGAATCCCAAACATAGTGAAAGTTCATATTCATTAGTCCTTTCCATAACTTCATTCATTGTTTGTATGTGGTCCATTGTGCTAAATCCACGACGAAATCCGGCTTGTTCCCGTCCCTGGTTAAAATCCAAGTCCCGTTCAATACGATTCAAAATAACTTTGGTGAACATTTTACCAGGTGTATGCATAAGTTTTTGCCGGTTTTTGTGGTAAAGAAAACACGTAAATTTCAAGGGAAATTAATTTTGTTTTATTCAAAATATTGGCATAGGCTTCTACACATTTCGCCCATCTTTCAGGTAATTCATGCATACCATGCCAGAAAAATTGCTTGTCTTTTGCGGAAAACCATTCGTCGAGCCATTTTCCAACGTCTTCGAAATTGCTGAAGTGCAGCTCTGCGAGCGCGTGCCCCATTAATGCGATGAGGTGATAGTCAGATGGCGCCAGGTCTGGGGAGTATGGCGGGTGCGGAAGGATGTCCCATCCAAGCGATTTCAAGGTGTCTTTCACTGGTTTTGCTGTGTGAGACGTCGCATTGTCGTGTAACACAATCACTTTTCCATGTCTTCGGGCCCATTCTAGTCGTCTTTCGATCAATGCGTGATTTAAATTAATCATTTGTTGGCGATAGCGTTGTGCATTAACGGTTTCGCTTGGCTTCAAGAGTTCATAATACACAATACCGCTCTGGTCCCACCAGACACAAAGCATGGTCTTCTTGTCGAAGCGATTTGGCCTTGGTGTTGAAGGACCGGCTTCGCCAGGTGAAAGCCACGATTTTTTCCGCTTCGGGTTTTCAAAATAAATCCATTTTTCGTCACCCGTCACAATTCGATACAAAAAGGATTTTCTTTCGTGGCGTTGAAGCAGCATTTCACAAGTGACTTTGCGATTTTCCATTTGACGTTCATTCAAATCGTGTGGGACCCATTTACCCAGTTTATTGATCTTCCCCATTGCTCGTAAACGAATGCTGATTGTTTCTTGTGACACATTTAATGCTTTTGCCCATTGCTGTTGAGTTTGAATTGGGTCATCCTCCAATAACACCTGCAATTGCTCGTTTTCGCACTTTTGTGGTCTACCTGAGCGCGCACTGTCTTTCACATGGAAATCACCACTTTTAAATTGTCGAAAACATGTCTCACACGTTCTAATCGATGGAGCGTGTTCACCATATGTTTCTACCAGCACACGATGACTTTCAACAGCCTTTTTCTTTTGATTAAATAAAAAAAGCAATGGGTGCCGCAAATGTTCTTTTTCAGCCACAAACTTCGCCATGATCACTGAACGATAAAACAATGACGCTGGTGTTTGGCGGACTCAACTTGTGTGTGTTTGTAGTTTAATGTCAGACGAACAAAATGACGTATGGGTCAAATGAATACGCTGCGTACTTTTCGCTGGCGCCATCTCTTAGGTAAACCGGAAACTACTTACGCATACACCTGGTATATAGAACTGGCAGTAAACTAATTGGTCTGTAGTTTTTGACACGTTCTTTGTCCTCTTTCTCGTACAACAAAATTATAACAGCATTATTCCAACATGACGGCATTTCTCTCTTCCTAAGGCACACTGAGAATAATTTCGCAAGTTCCTCTGCCATCTTTTCACCTCCTCATTTAAACATCACTGCTGTGAGTCCAAATTCTCCTGGCTATTTTCCGTTCTTCATCCCTCGAAGTACTTTATCCACTTCTTTCATTACGTCTGGGACATCTACATAATTGTCTTCTCAGTCTTCATGTCCTTGCTCTTCTTCGGAGTAGTACAATTCTCTGTAGAAATTTTCAAATATGTTTATAATTTCTTCCTTATTTCGTGTTACGGCCCGTGTCCCGTCTGCTCTCTTAACTGCAATTATTTGCTTTATTCCTATCATGAGATGCTGCTTGGTTTTCTTCAGGCTCTTGTTTTCCTCGATTGTATTTCTTACAAGATTTTCGTTATATCTTCGTACATCCTCTCTTATTTTCTTCCTTACGGTTTTATTTAGTTCTATGTAATCAATCCTCTTTATGCAGTTTTCCTCTTCTTTCATTTCCTTATTTCCTTCATCAAGAGTTTAGTTTCTTCTGAGATTTTGCTCTCTCTTTTCTTTCTGGTGCCTGCTATTTCCTTGGCTGTCTCTCTTATTATCTCGGTCAGTATTTTATTTCTGCTATTGATGTCTTCTTCATCCTCTAACTGTTCCAAGGCGCTGAATCTGTTGCTTAGTTCTATCTCGAATATCTAACTGTTTTTTCCTAGATTTTCCAGATCTAAAAGTGGCGGTTTTCCTCTGATAAGCTTCTTTCTCTCAAGGCTAGTATTTAGTTTCAGCTTACATCTCACCATCCTATGATCACTCGAGACTTTGAAACTGTTCAGAAGAAGCACGTCTTGCAGAATTTACCTGTTATTCGATAGAACGTAGTCTATTTCGTTTTTGGTCCCATTTGGGCCTTTCCATGTTCACTTCCTCTGGGGTCGTTTCTTGAAAAATTCATTGGAAATGAACAGTCTGTTGGTTTCTGAGGATTCCACTAACTTCTCTCCTTTCTTGTTTCTTTTGTCAAATCCAAACTTTCCAACTTTCATGTCACTCCTCTGCTTGGTTCCTACTTTCGCATTGAAGTCTCCCATTACAATTTTGTAATGCGAATTGCTACTATCCAAAATCTTCTGTATCTCCTCGTATAGGTCTTCGATTTCCTCCTCCGGATGTTAGGTTGTTGGAGCATACACTTTTCCAGTCTGTCGGTTTTCCAGTTTCTGTTCCTTTGAAGTAGAACTTGTGCCCTAACGGTAGTTCCAACTGTTCTTAATTCTTTCTCCACACTTCTGATAGTCCTATGATGTCCCACTTAATCCTCTAAAGTTCATTCTCCAATTCTTCTAATTTGTCCTCTCCTGCAAGTGACTGACAGTTGAGAGTCGCCACGTATAGGTCCGTTCGAGTTGCCGTGTCGGTGTCTGGCAGTCTACAGTCCAAACCTGGGCATTTTGACCCTCTGACTTCCTGCAGGACTGACCGCTGCCGTTGCCAGCTGCATTCCGTCCTCCGGGCAATAAGGTACTCCGAGGCTGTTTCCTTGCTTGTACCATCACATGTAAAGAAAGGAGGGGTACTGACATTTGACTCACCACGCTGTCAGCTAATGCGGGTTGGTGAGCAGCCCATCCATGTTTGTTCGCCAAGCAGTTGCGTGGATACGAATAGGCTCCACGACGTGAACGTATGGATTGGACATTAGGCCCCGGTCGGTTTCCTTAAGCCTTAGCAAGAGGAACTAAGGGGTCTCCTCCCAGTTAGTGGCAGATGGTTTTTGGGGCGACAGTCCTGGTTTACCGGTCCTATCCCGGTTTCCCGAAATATATATATATAATTCACAGCCATATTCAATCCACTACTGGATGAGACCTCTCCCGGAGGGAGGAGGTGGTCTACTGCTCCCACGCTGACCAGACGTGTTGGGAGAGGAGAGCCGAAGCTCTCAACTGTGATCACTACCTCTTTATTCAGGTAGCTCCCCAATTGGCCTCACGACGCTGGGTGGACGCCGCACTGGCAACACCATCTGGAGACCGGTAGACCAGCTCGGCTAGGGCGTTGCCATATATATATATATATATATATATATATATATGGCAATTTTGGCAATATATATATATATATATGGCAATCGTCCAATTTTGGATTCCAATTGTCAACAATGGATTTTGGATTCGAAGTTGGCAACCATGTATCTCTTACACGAAGCGGAATTCGACAATATGCCACAGGACTTTTTTTTTTTGTTTTCATCTCAGGAACCTACTCCCGAAGTTTGTCCACATATTTCTGTTCAATTACAATTGTCAAAAGTCGATTTTGGATTCCAAGTTGGCAATTCTGTATCTTTTGCACTAAGCAGAATTCGAGAACATGCCACAGGACTTTTTCTTGTTTTGATTTCCGGAATCTCCTCCCGAAATTTGTCCAAATCTTTCTGTTAAGGTACAATTGCCAACAGTCGATTTTGAATTCCAAGTTAGAAACCCTGTATCCCTCACACGAAGGGGAATTCGAGAATATGCCAGAGGACTTTTTTCTTGTTTTGATCTCAGGAATCACCTCCCGAAGTCTGTTCACATCTTTCTGTTCAGTTCAAATTGTCAACAGTCGATTTTGAATTCCAAGTTGGCAACCCTGTATATCGTACACGAAACGGAATTCGGGAATACGCCAGAGGACTTTTTTTCTTATTTTGTTCTCAGGAATCTCCTCCCCAAGTTTCTCCACATCTTTCTGTTCAGTTACAATTATCAACAATGGATTTTGGATTTGAAGTTGGCAACCATGTATCTCTTACACGAAGCGGAATTCGAGAATATGGCAGAGTATATTTTTCTTGTTTTGATCACAGGAATCATCTCCCGAAGTTTTCTCACATCTTTCGGGTTCAGCCTGTATATATTGAAAGGGGTCGAGCATCCAAGCTGGACAATTTTCCCATGGACTGACCTACAGAAGTACAGATATCGTATACGAAGTGCCTGAAACAGTATATCTACTGTATTATCCCAATTTTCATTTGGTGGATCTACACACTATTTGGAGGGCATGGTCCCACTATACCCCCCGTGGCTACCCCTTGACGCCGGAGTAATAAGCACCTCTGAAACACTTGCAATAATATGTTTATTATTTTCCATGTTAGAAAACAAAGACATAAAATACATTTTAATTTGAAGTCTTGTATAAAGCATTTTTACATGTGATTAACATGATTCACACCCACAATGTTGAAATTTCATATGCAATTGTATGCAATTTCCAAATAAATTCGGTGCTAATTACTTCGTTTTACCCATGGACGTAAGAATATAATAGGACTAGTAACAAGCAATTCACTCAATGTTATAAAAATGGGACGGCTGAGAGTGCAGTTTGTCATTCCAACATGGCGGATCGCGCATACTTCCTGAAAATGAAGCAGACGATATTGTGAATGTGCAATTAAATTTTAATTATCTAAATTTGTCCTTAACTACCAATTATTATAAAATAAGTGTTATTGCAATACACTTCCTTCTCAAGAGCAGTGATCATTCAAATGTTGAAATCTGATATTATTTCACTTTTATTTTTGAAGCAAAACTTTAATATTGCTTACCTGTTTATTCTCACACGTACCTCTTGGTCGGCTTCATCAGACGCAACCTTCACATAACTTAAATTATTTCACATAAATTTAAAATTTGTAATTAAAAATGGCTCAATTAACATTACTTCTTATGGCCAGTTGCAATGTTTTGGTCAATGCAACATGGCGGCAAGGCGCACTTCCGGCCCATAAATTTTGACTTGTTACTAGTCCTGTTATATTCTTACGTCCATGGTTTCACCCTATATATTCTAGGGTTTTTTGAATGCAATTTTTCTTTAACACAATAGACTACTATAATACACCTCTAGGGGAAATTTTGAAGCAGTCAGACAAATAGTTTGGCAATTTGCCTGATGTTTGGTAGCGGTAGCGAATTATCAATACTGATGGATATTGTTAAAATGTCCGGGGTTGGCTTCTCAAAAATATGGTAACCCTAACCTGCGCAGAAGTCTGTGTTCAGACATTGTTTAAAATAAATTGGGAAAATTCATGAGTTTTTAGAGTAAACTTCTTTTTATTGATTCTTGGATTTTCTTTTAAATAAATTGTTACCATATGATTTTGGTGAGTTGGCATTAGACCCATGTTACTTTGCATCTCTTTAATAAGAGTGAAAGTAATGGACAAACGAGTTCGCAATCTCAGCATTATTTTAAACGCTCTTTTGTTCGTTATATGATCATATACTACTGCCAAGATGGATTCTTTTATATTTCATAAAACTTGTTAATTGGGAAGGATTCGGCTCTATCGCAGATTCTGACATCATTGCATGAGTTTTATAGGCAATATAATTTTATATACATCCTATTTTCACGTTCGTTTCTTGACGTAATCTTACAGGATAGTTTATATTTCTTATCGCTGATTTATTTATTTCTGTGATGGCGTACCATACTTAAGTATTTAATATTTGTTTTTGATTATTTTTCTTTTGAGTCAACTAGAATAATTCTGCCGGTATGATTAACATCTAAAGGGGATTAACGAATGTATTTCTTTATTATTCAAATTAGGTACGCCTACACTATAGCTTTAAATAATCGATTGACAGCTTGGTCACGCCTTCCTTTCGATTGACAGCTCCACCTACACTTTCATTTCGATGTGTATGTATTGTTCAAGCTTACATGATAAATTTTACGTAGTTTTACCCAATTTATAGTAACTGTCAGATTTCTTCTACACATTCTTTGATTGACATGTACACCCACGCACTCTCCCTTTTAACTTGTCGATCTAGCCGACCAATCGACCAGTCTTCTCTCCACTTCCCTTTATTTAAAACCTTGATGACAAAATTTATGAAAATTTGTGTTTACAAATTTCAACTTCTTTCAGAATCTTCGCATTCCTTCTCTTATGAATAGTTTTTTATTGTGAGTTCTGTTCATCCCTTGTTTGTTAACGTAATTGATAAACCTTATTTAGCAACTTAATACACGAACTCAGTGCTTGAATTTTGCAAACATCAGTGTCTCTACAAGGAGGCGAACACGCTGTCATCCAGGGAAAGATTTCAGTTTTATTTACTTCCATTGAAATAAATATTGTTTCTCTTTAAACGAAAAGGTTTTAAAATGAACTTAGATTTTGAAAATACAGTGGAACCTCGATATATCGAACCTCAAGGGGAACGAGAAAACTTCGAATTATCGAGGATTTCGATATACTGAGGTTCGATTTATCAATGTGATTTCTGACTGACTGCGATATATAGAGGTTCACAACAACACAAACTAAGTTCCTCACACGCGCACTTTTCAGTCAAACTGGACTCGGACTAACTGATGACAACTAGGGGGGGAGGGGGTGCATGCAATAACAACTGTAAACAATGGTGGGGGGGGTTACAGATTGCCGATTGTCGGTGAAAGAGCGAACTGAGTTTCGTCTAGATACAGTACAGTATTATAGATTTTATCAAAACAACTTCGATATATATAGGTTTTCCAATCAAAACTTAGATATATAGAGGTGCGGTACCAAGCCAAGCAAGTATGAAAATTCGAAATATCGAAGTTTTCCTGACCAGTCCTTCGATATATAGAGGTAAAAATACACATGGGAGTGATAGCAGGTTCAAGGGGATTGGAAGAACTTCGATTTATCAAGCAATTTGATATATCGGGGTTCCACTATATACATATCCTACATTAAAAAGAAAACCTTTTTATTATTCCTTTGTTATTACTCCGTTCATATTTTAAAAATTATTCCTTGTAAAGTGTACTCTGCTTTTCCGATTTCAGGATGCCCCAATCTTCACGTGCTGCTCAGTGCTGGAAATAATCACAGAAGTGACGTCATCACAGCGAGTGGGTTAGCACAGAGAATGAGTTACTTTGCATCGCGGAAAAGGAAAAATGTCTAACCTGACGACAAATCCGTCTCTGCGCACGCTAATGCTTCGTGGCATTGAATGTCCGTTAAGCGTATTTCAAATGTAAAAAATAAACAGGGTATGAAAGGAGCTGTTCGAAAAAAAAATGTCTAACCTTATCATGAACTCGCCATTAACAATTTGCATTATGGACTGTTGAAAATGTAAGAACAAGCTGAAAGGAGCGTTTATTCTTAACCCGAGCAAAAGAAAGTAATGTTGTTATTATTATGAAAGGGAAACAAACCTGATCTCGGCCAGCGGCTGTACTGCTTACGTCAGACGGGCAACTGCCAGCCAACGCTTTCGAAAGAGTCTTTATCGTCTCGTAAAATTACTTGAGAACATGTCTTATAGATGGCATTGCGATAAAGTAATGCCACTTCCGGGATTGATTCCTGCACCGAACCACTATTCAATTTTCTATTTTCAAATGTAATTTGTCCGAAATCAAACTATTAATTTGTATTCAATCTACAACGATTTAAATGAAACTACTTTCTTACAAAAGACTTTAAAAAATATAGGTATTATTATTGCATTTTGGTTTTATTTCATTTCTCCATATTGTTAATTGAATATATTCCCCCATCCCCAACACAGAGTTAGGAAATAGATATGATATAAATTACATGATTTTCATGAAGAAGGAACTGACACCATACAGTAGTTTTTATAATTAACATATAATACGTACAGAAAATGTTGTAGGAACATAGACTTTATTTTATACAAAATAAGTCTTATTATTATTATTTGTTCATTTTACTGACTAATTGATTGTAATCGTTGCTTAGGTTTTCAGACTGGTCCTGAGCCTTCTTTCGTATTTGCAGGCGAAACCAGTCGCTTGAAAATTACAAACAACCTCACGTTTTTAAACTCTGGGTTAACCAGATTCAAAGGCGTAGACAGGGATCGGCAATGGGGCACCTGCCCCCCCCCCCTCCCTGGATTTCAGAGTCTATTGCAAATGCTATTACCTTTTGATATATTTGATGTATGATTTTTTATGCTTTTCACTGCAAGCATTCCATAAGACGCTATTTGGTATTCTTCCGTTACATTTCCTCATCCGTAACCACAAATACGCCAATCTATACCCACCAAACAAACTGTGTGAAAACATTGAAAGTAAAAACAAGAATGCTATTATTGTACTATTATATAAGTTTTATTTCTTGTGAACATACTCTGTTTTATGAAGTTCAAACAGTTCCTCTAGCAAGTTAATAAAAAAGAAATTTGTGTTTGTCTCTCTCTCTCGTTCGCTCGCTCGCTTTCACACACGCGCGCATTTATGTACACAGTTTAAAAAGCATGAGTAAGCCAATCGTAAGATACACATTCTTTAAAAAATGTTTTTAATTAAAAAAATATTACCGAACAAATCAAGAAAAAAACTGAAATTTTGAAGATCGATTTATCTAACATTAACACTAATGAAATGAACTATTTCATTTTGAAGATAATTCTTTTCGCCGAGATATTTAAAGGTCACTAACTTAAGCCGGCATAGATAGCCCAGGACTTCAAATTTCTTATCAATAATAAATATTTTCAAATTATGGATTACTTCATTTGACAGATATTCTTAAGAATTATCCAGCCCATTTTCTAAAATGTCATTGTTGTTGATTGCAATTTGTCCAATATTTTTACTGTACTTAAAAAAAAAAAAAAAAAAAAAAAAATCAGCCTGATTACCAAGGCGAATCTGAATTTGAATTTAGATAATTTTGGCTCAAGCCGATGGATGATGCTGGGAGAATGCAGAACAGAAACTTTACCTAGAAAACCTTTTCTTTGATAGGAATTCTTGCACATAAATTATCTATTAATGTTTGTTAAAATATACTATTTCTGTAATCTTCGACATCCAACACAAGATTTGATAAAAGTGCTATTACTCACCGTTTTAAAATTGCCTGAACTATTGACAGTCCTCGATGTATGATAATGTTATACCACCTCGGTTTTTCTGACTTCAAATTATCTAATAGTCATTAATCACACCACATTAATTTCTACTGTAATGAACAACGAGCTCTAACATGCCAGGCATTTCATGATCCTGACTATTCAAAGATGTTGGATATATTAGTGTCCGTCGTTACTGAGATGGCAATGTTAAAAAAAATATTATGTGTTCTGAGTTCAGATTCCATTAAGTTAATTTGAAAATTATGATTATTTCAATTTTATTTTATGTTTGAAATTATTTTATATCGTTCAGCAAACTATTAGCAAATTCTTCCCTAGAAAGTAGGAAGGGAATAAGGTTTCGGGGCAGTATTTATAGGTATCTGGGAATTTCCACCATTCCCTAAATGGGGAATTTGATACACTGCAAATATTGACTGTGTTAATTAAACACATTTTTGCGGTGTCCCGAGGGGACCACCACTTTTCTTTGTTATGTGATTTCGGTGATTCAACTCTATGATAGTACTAGTATTGTAATGAATTAGCATTAAAAGCACATCCAGTGTGTTGAATCACCGAAATCAAAGTTTTGTTGTGTTGATCTACCACAAACAAGTGATGATCGCCCAGGTACACCAAAAATTGCTAATACAGCCGTATCTTGCTGTGTACTTTCTTGCTTTGTCATTACAAACGATAGTGCTACTACAAGGAGAACACCCTAACTGACCAGAAAATGATGTTTAATAAAACTGTACGCCTATAAATTAATTTTATCTTTTCTTAAGAAAACAATAAACTGTAGTCTAATGAACATTCTGAAATTTAATAAATAAATAAATAGTTGAGTATAACTTGCTCCTCTTCATGATTCATCAGTAAATTTCTCCCATATCTGTGACTGTGACACACACACACACACACGGGGCTCGACTTCAGTGCGAGCGGTCCCGGGTTCGATTCCCGGTGGGGGCTAAAAAATTTCGGTGTTGACTCAGCATAGTGAGGACAATTGGGGAGCTGCTGTAAATAAAAGACAGTGGCGATCATAGTGAGAATTTCGGCTCTCCTCTTCCAACCCGTCTGGTCAGCAGTAGACCAACTCCTCCCTCCGGGGAGAGGCCTCATCCAGTAGTGGATTGAATATGCCTGTGATTTATTTTTTATATATCATCATATTTATCCGTTTTCTATCCACTGCTGGATGGAGGCCTCCCCCTTTTCTTTCCACATATCTCGGTCTGCTGTTATCCTAATCCTTGTAGCTCCTGAAAAATGCTTGACTTCATCTACCCATCTTGCATTTCGGCGTCGTCTCGGTCGTTTCTTTTCTCTAGGAATCCAATGTAGTACATTTGTCGTCCACCTTCCATCTTCTCGTCTAGCTATGTGACCGGCCCATCCCCACTTCATCTTCTTCGAAGTCTTGATTACATCCTCTACCTTTGTTTCTGCGCAAATCCATTCACTTATTGTAATGTCACTTCTTGTTATTCCTAGCATGCATCTCTCCATTGCTCTTTGTGTGACTCAATCTTTGAGTCGTTTCCGCATTCAATGTCCAAGTTTCACAGCCGTACATCATTACAGGTAAGACACATTGATTATAAACTTTACGCTTCAGACACACTGGTAGTTTGATTTTGAAGATAAAGTGTAGTCTTCCAAAAGAACTCCACACAAGTCATTTTACATCTTCTATTTATTTCATCAGTAAACTTGGCATTCGATGTTTTGAGCTGGCCTAGGTAAACATACTTATCAACTATGCCTATTGTCTCTCCGCTAATCTTTATTTCCCGTTTTGCAGCATATTGATTGTATATGACCTTTCTTTTACTTAAATTCATTTTAAGGTATATTTTCGAACTCTCATTGTTCAGTTCTTCTATTATGGTTTGTAGTTCTTCTGCGCTTGATGCAAACAGGACTATATCATCAGCGAACCGTAGGTGATGAAGGTATTCGCCATTAATTTTAATTCCAACTTCGTCCCAGTTTAAATTTGGAACACTCTCTCCAGGACCGCAGAAAACAGTTTTGGAAAAATTGAATCTATTTGCCTTACGCCTTTTCCAACTTTAAATTTTTCACTTTCTTGATGTAGTCTAATGACAGATGTTGCAGTCGAATAAATGTTTCCCAGTAGCTTGATGTATGCATTTTCGATGCCTTGATGTTCAAGTGATTTAAGTACTGCTGACAAGGAGACCGAATCGAAAGCTTTTTCAAAATCTATGAATTCCAAACATAGTGAAAGTTCATATTCATTAGTCCTTTCCATAACTTCATTCAATGTTTGTATGTGGTCCATTGTGCTAAATCCACGACGAAATCCGGCTTGTTCCCTTCCCTGGTTAAAATCCAAGTCAAGTTCAATACGATTCAAAATAACTTTGGTGAACATTTTATATAGAACTGACAGTAAACTAATTGATCTGTAGTTTTCGACACGTTCTTTGTCCCCTTTCTTGTACAACAAAATTATAACAGCAATATTACAACTTGAGGGTATTTCTCTCTTCCTCAGGCACACTGAGAATAATTTCGCAAGTTCCTCTTTCATCTTTTCACCTCCCCATGTAAACATCTCTCCTGTGAGTCCATCTTCTTCTGGCGATTTTCCGTTCTTCATCCCTCGAAGTACTTTATCCACTTCTTCTTTCATTACGTCTGGGACATCTACGTCATTGTCTTCTCAGTCTTCATTTCCTTGCTCTTCTTCGGAGTAGTACTATTCTCTGTAGAAATTTTCAAATATTTTTATAATTTCTTCCTTATTTCTGGTTACGGTCCCGTCTGGTCTCTTAACTGCAATTATTTGCTTTTTCCCTGTCATGAGCTGCTGTTTGGTTTTCTTCTGGCTCTTGTTTTCCTCGATTGTATTGCTTACAAGATTTTCGTTATATCTTCGTACATCCTCTCTTATTTTCTTTCTTACGGTTTTATTTAGTTCTATATATTCAATCGTCTTTATGTAATTTTCCTCTTCTTTCATTTTCCTTCTTTTCTTCAAGAGTTTAGCTTCTTCTTAGATTTTGCTCTCTTTTTTCTTTCTGGTATCTGCTATTTTCTTGGCTGTCTCGGTCAGTATTTTGTTTCTCTTATTGATGTCTTCTTCATCCTCTAACTGTTCC
>JAGDQP010002278.1:34938-49575 GCA_022664845.1 Lepisma saccharinum | reverse complement strand
CTTAACCAGATAGATGTCCCGATTATAATGAGACTGTCCTGTTTTTCGTTATATGTCCCGGCACATTTTAACGTAGTCTTCAAATGTCCCTTTTCAGGTCACTTGTTAGGGATAGAACGTTGTCCGTCTGTCCGCAACTTTCAACTTGGTAACTACTATGGGTACCATGGTGATTGAGGTGTTGTTGAACTAGTCTCGGCAAAGACGAACTCAAGGGCGCATAGATCAAGGCTGTCCCTCCGTCGACAAATGTTAACTCAGGAACTACTAACTTCGTCGTTGGAAAGGTCTGGGCGAGATGAGGTTTTAGCCGTACAGATTATGTCTGTTTCTGCACCTTCACGCAGTTGTATCTACGTCCTGCGTTATTAAATGATCCAAGCAACTTGCCCTTACTTATTGAAGGGCTCTCGTAATTACGCAATAAAATATAATATTAATTAAGATCATATTATACTCGTAAAATGCGAGAAGCAATAATTTGATGTTGAAATTGTATTAATGATATAATGTTAAATACCAGAGTTAGAGATTCTGTATTTAAATGTAGCAATTCATTTGTTCGGCGGATGATATTGAGGTGAGAAGTTATGTAAGAGCTGATGCGAATTAATAATTGTGGGTGGTCAAAACAAGATTCAGTGGAGGGAAAGTCCTCAGCATCTTTCAAGGTAAAGCATGACTAGTAACTGCTTGTGTGAATATGTATGAATATATAGGTATGTGGGGAAGGGAAAGAAGAAATTGTATTGTAGTGGGAATCTTGATCAAAGGGGATGTAGAAATGTTTTGACTAAAGAAAATAAAAAAAGAATTGTGGTTGAGGACTTTTGATGTCCAAGGTCTCTTCTTGTATCCAACGCAAGCAAAAAGAAATTTTCAAGTGTACAATATAATAAGCATCTAGTGTTGTAGACAGGGATGGGCTCCACAAAACTCTTCTGAACTGCTGCATCATTTTTCAAGAGCTGATTTTTATAGTTGGCTTGAGCAAAAGCACTTGTTAAGAAACAAATGCAAGATGGGTAGATGAAATCAAGCATTTTTCAGGAGCTACATGGATGAGGATAGCAACAAACACCAATTCCTTGTAAGCTTTTGGTAGCACGCGACAGTATCGTGGAAGAAGATATTTCAATAAAAGTAAGAACAGCATCGACAATGAACAATCCTTTCCTCAGTCCTGCTTTCAAAATGGTCCCACCGTTTCCCACACTCCTTCCAGTACTGGTAATCGTAATGTCTAAACTTTGCAAAATTTCCAAAGAAAAGAGAAAGAACCACAGACTGTTGGAATTTCATCTTCGCTTGACCAACTTCTAAATGAACGTTTGTCTTTTTCAGGAATGTTTTGAAAGAAGATTTTCAAGAAACACATATTTACATTTGTCCTGGAAAGATCCTCAATGAATAAAAAAAACATTAAGAATGCTGCATTTTGAAAGTGATTTCTTCCACGTTCTGTGAGAAGTCCTCCATTTATAAAACAAATCCTCGAGATTCTCCTGTATTAGTGATTTATCTGTCTCCCATCAGATCTACATCAACAGTCGTATTCAGAAACGTTATATGGGGTGACTAGCGCTGTACTAACCAGTGACTACCAATGTTAAAAGATTGTTTCTGAATATCGCTGCCAAGTGTTTGCTTCCCATCTTGATTGCTTTCTTTCATAGAAGTGGAACACATTCTCAATGAATGGGAATTCTGATCTTTAATTGACAAATAGAAAAACGATTAAACAATGGCACCAGTGGTGTGAGTAACTTTGTGTGTGTTTGGACATCAGTAACATATTTTTTATTACAATACTGTTTGAATCTAATGCTTTTTTTTGTCTGTTTAGCGATTTAGCCCTGTAGTAAGACGCTGAACTTCTAACTTAGCAACCTATGTTCAAATCTCGCTGCAGCCAAAACTCTTTTTTTGCTGGAAGTACCGAAATCAACACCACGTGTTGTGTTTATTTAACACAAAAAAGTGGTAGTCACGCTGGGACACCGAAAAGTGTTCAATTATCACAGGCAGTTTTGCTCTGTACTTGTATCAGCCGAAGAAAATAGAAAATCCACAAGAACTGGCGCACGTTCTTGTTCTTCATACCATCATCATCATCATGCTCAGTCGTTTTCCATCCTCTGCTGGATGCAGGCATCACCTTTTTTTTTCTCAGCGATTGAACGTGAAAGATTTCTATTTAGTGCATTGATAGTATATACTCTCTCTCCCTCAGTTTGATGACAGTTTTCAGAACAATTGTTAGCCTTATTTACACACATTATCTTTTCTGCTAGTGTTTTAGAAGCTCACAAGAAGGAAATAGTGTGCATATTTACAAATTTTGTAACCTGCATGCTCGAAGTATTTCAGAAATATTTTAGGTATTGTGTAGTAAAAGTAATCCATTATTTTGCCAATAGATGGCTTCAGTGATCTGTATCTCGCGTTGTATAAGTCCAATCGGGTTCAACGAGATGGCGTTCAAACGATGAGATTGCGTACTACAAACACTGTTCAGATAGTTGTGATGAGTTGACTCAGTGTTGTGTGTGCGCGCGTCAAAATGGACACTAGCAAAGAGAAAATACGCTATATTTTACAGTTTTTCTTCGATAAAGGCGAAAACGCAAACCAGGCGGCTGCAAATGTGAATAGTGTTTATCGTCCTGATACTGTAACAGCCAATCACGCGCAATTTTGGTTTCGTCGATTCCGTGCCGGTAATTTTGACGTCAAAGATGTACCACGCACTGGAAGGCCACGTGTCAAAAATGTCGATAAAATCATGGACATTGTCGCGTCCGACCGTCATGTAAGCACTGTTTCGATTGCCCAAGAGCTAAACATTGCACAAGAAACCGTGTGGAACCATTTGCATAAGGCTGGATACACAAAGACGCTTGATGTATGGGTGCCACACGAGTTAACGCAAAAAAAACTCATGGACCGAATTTCCATCTGCGAATCGCTGCTGAATCGCAACAAAAGCGACCCATTTCTGAAGCGGTTGGTGACTGGTGATGAAAAGTGGATCACTTACGACAACGTCACGCGAAAACGGTCGTGGTCGAAGCGCGGTGCGCCGGCGCAAGCGGTGCCCAAGCCAGGATTGACGGCCAGGAAGGTTCTGCTGTGTGTTTGGTGGGATTGGCAGGGAATTATCTACTATGAGCTGCTCCCCTACGGCCAAACCCTTAACTCGGAACTATACTGTCAACAATTGGACCGTCTGAAGGCAGCAATCGCCCAGAAGCGGCCAGCTTTGGCCAATAGGAGAGGCATTGTGTTCCACCAGGACAACGCCAGGCCACACACATCGATAGTGACTCGCCAGAAGCTCCGGGAGCTTGGTTGGGAGGTTCTTATGCATCCACCTTATAGTCCGGACCTGGCACCGAGTGATTACCATCTGTTCCTGTCCATGGCGAACAGGTTTGCTGGTGAAAAATTCGCTTCAAGAGAGGCTTGTGAACATCGACTGTCTCAATTTTTTGCCAATAGGGACAAGGGCTTCTATGAGAGAGGCATCATGATATTACCTTCCAAATGGCAACACGTTATCGAACAAAACGACGCATATGTGACCTAAATCGGATCATTCTAACTATGGTAAGTCAAGCCTTCAATGTCATGCAAAAATAATGGATTACTTTTTACTACACCAGATATTTCAGAAATATTTCAAGTTTTCCGTACAATCTACTCGTCTGTAGTGAAAGATTTCGATTTATCTTATGTATGTTCGATTCGGGAGATATAAGAAGAAGGAGAATGCGGCTGAACAAATGCTAGGTATCTAGAAAAAATAAAATTGATACTGAATCTTCAGACAACGAATTTGCAGACATTGAAGAAATAAACAACACTGTGTTCAGAGAGAATTTTTAAAACCATATTAGGATGTCGTCCAGTTCACTTATTTCTAAAACATAAAACTTTTGAACAAGTTTCTCAATATTGTATCAATCACTAGTTGTTAGCAGAACTTACAATGGGTTTCTTGAGAATAATAAAAAAATATATCAATTTCTTCGTTGACAGATAAAATTTGTCATTGTCCACTATAATTTCTTCATGTGAATTCGAAGACAAGTATTCAATAAAGAAAATATTAAACGGTATGCTACAGCAGCGTTCGAACGACAGAAATTATCGCATTGCTTGTATGTAATGTTCAGATTAATAATTCTTACTTCTACAGTAGTTGTAATATGTGTTATCAAATGTGTTTCGTTTTACTGTAATTCCTTTTGAAACAGAATAACAACTGTAAGATTAGAAAGACGTGGCCTTACGAAATAATGAAACGAAAACAATTTGCTAAGCTTATGAAAGGGTACTCCTTCCTGTGTTAAGGTCTACAGCAGCATTCTGTGGTTCGGAAGCTTTAAGGAATAAAACATGAAAAATAAAATAAATACAATATATTGTAAATACAAACATTAGCACAACACACTTCAGTATTATTTTAAAGAACAGAAAGGAATAAAATGAGTTACGTGCACTGTCTCAATAGGTAACATAGATCAAGAATAACATAGATGTGTAATGTCAGTGTTTCTTTACATGAAAAACAAATGCAGACGAAAAACATTTTCTCAATCTTTGATTGGCGGAAGGTGACATGACATGACATCACTTGTCATCAGTGTTGCACCGTCGGATTGGAATTTCCCCCCCACTTTTTTTGTCGTAAGTCTCACGTAAGTTTCTTTTAAGATTGATTTATCTGACTTTCGTGAATTCGAATATTCATAACGAACTTAGGAGATTTGAACAAAAGTAACCTTAAATTTTTCACTTACGCCCAGCTTTTATGAATCCCTTTTCTGGGGACTATACGCGATAATAAAACCGAACTTTTATGCACAAGCTGCGCTTGTGAATTCTATTAGTAGCCAATAGAAATAATAAACACATGTTTTAATAGGCTGCTTGGCCAAATCGAAAGCAAATCACCCGTTGAACACGTGCATGAAAAGTCGCTCTAACACTGCAGGCTCTCAGGGTGTATTTTCATGTACGCTCTAGCCGCGGTCTTCGTTTGTTTGGGATTTGCGTGAGTAGCCAATACGTATAAAGATGTTCTGTATTTTTATTTCCTTCTCAACCAGATCGCTAGGCAAGCACATGACTAGCGTACTGAAAGGATAGGCTCGCTCGTGAAAAAAAAAGTATTTTGACTAAAAGAAACTACGCTATTATATTCGATGAATTAAATATAATAACAATAAAGAACTAAGCATAATTTTCCTAAAAGTTTTCAAACATTACATTAATGATACTACTTTACTGACAACAACCTTTTACGTTTCTTCGTGTTCAGTCCTCAAAATTGCCAGGTAACTTAAACGTGTTTGCGTCATGGTATTCTTAGATATGACTTTATCCAACTCAGTTAAGAATATTGGTTTCGGACAGGGCCCCGAATACTGTTCAGTTTGGTTTAGCTTTTTTACTGATCTTGTACAATTGTATCTTCTATCTCTCACAATTTCGTACAAACTACAAATCTGTCCCTTTTGTGAAATCGGGGCCTATTATTTGCATCGGATAATTATATTTTATTAGTTGGTTGGGGGTCCTATTCAGGTCGGGGCTTACACTGCTCGGCGGGGTTCGCGGGAGCCTTATCGTAGCCACTGAAAATATTGTTAGTAATTTATGAGTGGAATCAACTACATCAAAATCATCTAAGTTATTCATGGTTTTCCCCTTCCAACCCTAAAAGAATGTGTTGCTCCCGCCCCCAAGAAAGAATCGGGCAAGATACGTTTACAGATTTTTCTAAGAATGTCTGATATAATTACAGGGTTGATGTTTTATCATGCAAAGTTCCTGAATTATGTAGTTTTCACTCCAGTATAAAGATATAAAGAAGACGCATCGAAAGATCATGTTGGAATTGTTTTTGTTTCTGTCACAATTCATGACTACTGTTTTCAGAGAAACTTGTCTAAATATAGTGACAACACACGCAAGAGAAACGTAATAAGAGCATATCCGATCAGCAGCTAAATCAGGAAGTGTAACAAACATATAGGCGTAGCGGAAGTTATGGGCGCAGTTTTCGCGACAGGGAAATCCTTCAAAATATGGAAAAACCACCTTCTTCCCCCTTTTCTTCTGCATTTTCTTTTAAATTTGAGCTGAACACAGAAAACAAAAGGAGTTCTATTGACTTCACTGAAATTAGCAATTCAAGAATTTCTTCTATAAAATCATTAACAAAAACAAACTACAGGGTGGCACCGAGCTCACTGACATGTTTTAGATCCAAATTTGCGTTGTCGTTGCAAGATCTTCCCGATGCTTACGTTACTACAGGAAGTAACGTCACCTTCACTGTACTGACATCTGTGAACCACCTGCTGAAATACGTGATGAACGATAAGATCTACTTTCCGAAGTGTTGCTCAACATGTGGCTCGTTGGCACGTGTAGTAGCGAGTAGAGTATCGGATTGCTGGCGGGAAGGCCTTGATTCCAACCGAAATTAAGTCTTTTCTCCTTATTTTTGCTCCCTTTCGAATTTTCAAGCTTTTGCACAAATCACGGAAGTAGTTTTAGGTTATTGAAAGTCAAATTAGATTTTGTTGTTGTTGTTGTTGTTGTACGCATTTTCAGCATTTTCAATAATTGACGAAGATTGGTTAGGTTAGGTAAGGCCAATTAAGATTATTTTCTCCATGATACGGACGCAATGCAAGTACGAAACTTCACGTTTAATACAAAACAGTAACAAATTCACTTACTCCCTGTGTTGACGACAGGGATACTTACTTTCTCAAGACGGATGTGTTGAAAGAGCAGATGACGACATTTTAACACATGGGGATTAAAATAATAAATACAGCGGAAGTCGAAGAGCGTCTCGCGCTAGGAATTTGAGAGAGGAAAATGTAAAGATACATGACCGCACCTAACCTTACGTAACCTCCACTTTCCCATGGTTACTAATTTAAGATAATGTACGATAATGCAAAAAAGTAATTATGAATCATAAATACGAGCATATGAAAATATATTTCGAAAGAAGAGAAAGGTGTTGACCCAAGAGGGGTTTGAACCCGGAACCTTTCACTCAAGAAGCGAACGTTTTGACCATTCGGCCACGAATCCAAGTTAGGATACCTCGGTTTCGTCGTTGTATTTACAGTGGGTAGCGTCAGAGTCTGTCAGTATGACGTCGTAGGTGACGACGACTTCCGTCGTGTTTACTATCTTAATTCTCACTACATTTTAACTGACTCGGTAGCAATGAGGTCGGGATTATAACAGTAATACCGTTCTGACGTAAGCTTGTCGTGTTAAAATACGTGCGCTGTAAATGAAACTTCCAAACCGTTGTTTGGAAGTTAGCTCGGTGGATGAGTGGATAAGAAGTAGTAGTCGACTTGGGTTCGAATCCCGGTGGTGGTATTTTTTCTTCGTTTTTTTTCTGTGAAAAACATTTTTATCCTCACCCTTATTAATAATAAGGTAGTTACCAAGGATTAGGTTAGGTTACAAAAATCAGGTCCGGTTCTTCTTCTTTTTTTCGTTATACGCGATAGGACATGGTTCTTAAGGAATGGTTCTTTAACCGAAAGTTACGTTTCACCAGGTCGATTACTGTTATGATCCGGACGTGTAGCAATGGATCGTTCTACCTAGGGTTACCAACCGTCCGGTTTTTACCAGACATGTCCGGCTTTTTATCCTTTTTAGAAATGTCAGGTCCTTTTCTTGAAAAAGTCCGACATTTTAAAAATAAAATGGGCAAGACATAATTACAACTAAATTTTCATTGCTTGTGTTATTTACGGTAAACTTTGTGGTCACGAACTGTTATTTGTCGCTATTTATTAACTACTAGGGTGTGTAATTGGTTCTGCTGTCGGTGTAACGCACTCGACTAATTTTGTATCCGCTATCGAAATTGGGAAAAGTACAAGGAATTGGTAAGACCTAGAACATCAGCAAGGAATATTTTTGTCTTTAACCTCCCACAGAACTTTCACCACTAGATAAAAAGGTACTGTGCATAACGAACGTGATTCTGCCAAGAGAAAAAAAAATGTTCACTGCTGCAAAATCATTGTGTCCGGCATTTTTTTTTTTCAAAAAGTCCGGCTTTATTTTTCTGAGTTTTGTCCGGCATTTGGCAATTCCCAGTTGGTAACCCTAGTTGTACCGTGCAGCATCGTATCAGTCCTCTTCTTTCTTTTCCCTTTATTTGTAACAATCACAGCTTCGACCCAAATATTTTACTTATACTGTTATATTTATTGTCAACTCGTATATCAGAGATATTTTTTTAAAAAGTATGCAAATTGGGCATTTTTTTTTTCACTAAAACACTGCACACACAAGTATGGAAATAGATAATACATTCATGTTCAATCGTCTTCTATTTTCTAACATACTCTAGCTAAAAGAAGAAACGGAAAGCTATATTGGCCACTATCTTGAAGAAGAATAGGCTATTATGAAACCTAAAAACTGCAAAAAAGACATTGGTAACCGAACTCTATTATGCTTTGTTTACATTACTATACATCTTAGCTTCGATAGTCAACTTACCACGCTTATCTTCTTATATTATTTACCTAAACGCAAGATAGCCGTAAAGCGCAGCCCCCTTGGTGAGTTTATTTCTTTCTTTATCGAAATATATAGATAACTTTCCTAGTGGTACATACGTATCACATTTAAAGTATAAAAGAATGATGGCAGAACTAATCTACACAATGTTACGCTACAATCAATTCATTTGTCTTCATTATTTTATAATTTTAACCTCTACCGCGTAACCTTAGACTATGGAAAAAGGAGATTCCTTATTATAAGCGTTTCTTTATTGATAATAGCAGTACAAGCACGATAACCCTGTTACGTTTCGTAGTCTAAACGGAGTTATTTCAATCATGATTTTTACCATCGTAAGTACAAACTAACAATCTTATTAATCTAAACAAGGCATTAGCGTACTGAAGACAACAGAACTTTCGGGTAATAGAGAAATGACTCGCTTTGCTGCGCTCCCAACTTGGGGGGTTTGGTGGGCCGCGCCCCCTTTTTCGTAACAACACTCCCTAAGGCAATGCGACCCCATGTTGCTTATTTTACCTTCATGTAAAATTTTTTATTTCTCTAGCTCGAACGATGTGTAAAATGGATGTTTGGGAGGCCATTTTCAATCCAAGAAGGCGACTTTTTCAAAATGTTGTAGCATTTTCCACAGCTACTCTTGATAATACACCTTTATGCCAAATTTCTTGCTTAAACGGTGTGGAAAATAGATTTTTATGTCCGTCATTTTGAATCCAAGATGGCGTCTTTGGACACATTTTGTAATGTTTTCGTAGCTTACTAGTGATATTGTACCTTCATACCAAATTTGAATTCAGTAGCCCCAGCGGTTTAGGCTATGCACCCTGTAGGTTTGGCGAACATTTTGGATCGAAGATGGCGACTTTTTAAACATTTTGTAATATTTTTTAAACATACTCTTGGTCATGTACCTTCACATCAAATATCGTATCTCTAGCTCAAACGGTGTGAAAAATAGATTTTTAGGGTCCGCCGTTTTGGATCCAAGATGGCGTCTTTGGAAACATTTTGTATTATTTTCGTAACATAGGCAATTGGGAAGGCCGACACGTCGTTGAAAGAACTATATTAGAAGAGATCTTCGAGAAGTAGGTGTTCGTGATGAAAACTTGCTTGATGTTGCCCTAGATAGAATCCAATGGCGAACGTTTGTTGCTGCGGCGATGAACTTGCTAGTTCCATAGGCCATAGAGTTAGTTAGTTAGTTAGTAGTGATGTTGTACCTTCATACCAAATTTCATTTCAATAGCCCCAGTGGTTTAGGCTGTGTATTCTATAAAAAAAGTGGGTTTGGCAGTAATTTTGGATCCAAGATGGCAATTTTTCAAAATGTAGGATTTTTTCCTTTACCTACTCATGGTCCTACATCTTCATACCAAATTTGGTGTTTCTAGCTTCAGTAATCTGGCTTCGGAATTTTGATGACTGACTGAGTCAGCCAGTGAGTCAGTGACCACGGGCTATATATTATATGCACTCGCTTTGCTTCGCCAGGGTAGGGGGGCTTCGCCCCAGGGAGTACGCCAGGAATGTAGTCGAAGGGGGGTGTCTAAAGTTATTGGGGGGGGGTAATTCATATTCAGTTATACACTATACTATACAGTCATCCATTGTAATTATCTTACCATGTATGCATGCATGTGCGCGTGCGCGCGTTTCTGTTTGTAATACCTTTCAAAATAAGAATTGTGCATAACCACATAAGGACAATGTGTGTAAATAGCAAGCATTATTATTATTTAATTACTTGCGAAGAAATTAAACAACTTACTCCTCTGTCGTTATATAGAAAACTGATTTTAGACTATGATGAGTTTTGATCTTCACGCTTCGGATCATTTTCATCGAGTAGGATGAATTACCAACAGAACTATTAGCTTTCAAATAATTTTAGATATTGTTTTTTTTTTTTTGTTGTTGTTGTTTTTTTGCACTTGTCTAGCTTTTGCAAGCTTTAATTTGGTGATATGGATAGATATTTATTATTAAATTTTAATTACTATGAAAGAGATTATTTACCTCAACTATGTCTTTAGAGCAAAAAATATACATTTTAAATAAATGTAAGCTCTACTTTTCTCAAGCTTTCCTGGAGTATATATCAAGATTACATCACAGTTGATAAAATAACTTAGTAGAACTTAAATGCACTTTTTATTCCAAAGTTTTCGGATCGATGCCCAAAGCGACCGACTTCATTGAGGCCTTCCAAACAAATGCTGAAATCAGGGCATCCACTTCCACAAATTCAATTCTTCTTAACGATATTAAGGTGAATTGACTAATGTATTGTAAAATGTCATTTTTAGTTTGTTTTTTTCGGAATGCTCAATGAGAAGCAGAAAAACATTAAAAATGCAAAATTCAACTTTTGACCAATAAGGTTATTTTCAGATTAGTCGCTAACATATATATTTCCGGAGGAACGTTTCTGGTATCTATGTTTCGTTTTTCTGTCGCTACAAACCAAAGCATTGATGGACGTTTGAATAAAATTCTTTAAACTTTCACGACGAGAAAATATTACTCATGATCTCGTTTCTTTTTCAAACCATGCAGAAATTTGCCACACTGACGTTTCTAACACCTAAAATCATATCTACTAACTCAAACCCAAACTAATGGTACGACATTCCGTCGAGCGCCAAGGTGTGCCAGACGGCTTTGAGCTCGGCCTGAGCCTGAGATGCTTGAATGCCATAAATAAAATAAAATTCAAACGGCTTTTCGTTGGGTAGTACATAGTCAGCGCATCGGCTCTCGTCGCAGTTGTACTTTGGCTCCCATGATACCAATTTGCTCCTTTTTGTATTCAAAGTGTCTCCCGAATATTTATCACGATACTGGATAAGTATCAAAATTCTGCTAATCGAACCCGGAACCTCCCTCACAAAGGGCGAGAGCGTTAACCATGTGGATATCCGGGAGCCAACCCAGAAACTCATCCTGACTGGACCACGGCATGCCACCCCCCTAAGGACATCACTATTAATTGTCGCGAAAGAACACCCCCCCCTAAGGGGGGGTGTTCAGAAATTTTTCTTAGGGGGGTGTTGTCGAAGTCTAGGGAGGGTGTTAGGAGGGTGTCGGGGGAGTGTAGCGTACTCCCTGCTTCGCCCCCTTCATCTTAATCAAAATCACCCAGCAGGACTACACCACCATGGTGTCCATTTGCACCCTCCCACGGGAATAGGAGCTTCACCCCTAAATGGGAGGTTTGACTCATTTATTGTAACCTACTCTTGGTCATACACTTTCATTCCAAATTTCGTTTCTCTAGCTTCAGTGGTTGGAAACTCGGTTTTTGGGCTCCCATTTTGGATCCAAGTTGACGACTTTTTGAACGTTTTCTTATATTGTCGTGACCTACTCGTGATGGTACACCTTTATGTAAAATTTAATTATATTGTTCAAACGGTATGAAAAATGTGTTTATGGGCGGCCATTTTGAATCCAAGATGGCGACTTATCCAAAATGTTGCAATATTTTCGTAAACTACTCGTCATAATACACCTGTATGCGAAATTTCATAACCCTAGCTCAAATGGTCTGCAAAATGGATTATTATGTCCGCCATTTCGGATCCAAGATGGCGTCTTTGCATACATTATGTAACATTTTCGTAGCCTACAAGCCATAGTGTATCTTCATACCAAATGTGATGTTTCTAACTGCAGCCCTTTGGGCTGTGTGTTCCATACAACAATGAGTTTGGCGGCCATTTTGGATCTAAGACGGCATATTTTTCAACATTTTAAAATATTTTCGTAAACTACTTTTAGTTGAGTACGTTCATACCAAATTTCGTTTGTGTAGCTCAAACTGTATGGAAAATAGATTTAAAGGGTCAGCCAAATTTGGATTCAAGATGGCGACTTTTAGAAATTCTGAAAATATTCTCGTATCCTACTGTTGATGTTGTACCTCCACACCAAATTTCATTTCAATAACCACAGCCGTTTAAGCTGAGTATTCTATTCAGCAATGGGGTTTGCGGCCATTTTGGATCCGAGATGGCGACTTTTTCAAAATGTTGGATTCTTCTCGTTACCTACTCATGATCCTACACCTTCAAATTTGGTGTTTCTAGCTCCAGTAGTTTGGCCTGGGAAATTTGATGTTCAATGAATGAGTGAGTCAGTGACTGACCATGGGGCTATATACGTATTATATGGACTCGCTTTGCTTTGCTGGGGGCACTTCCTCCGGACCCCCATGGTAGTTGCGCTTCCAATTTGGGAGTTTTGGGGGGATGCGCCCCCTTTGACATAACAAAACTCTCCCTGGCGGACTGCGCCTCCATGGAGGTTTGCCCCGTTTTCTAACCTACTCGTCTAGGTACACCATATCAAATTTTGTTTCTCTAACCTTAGTGGTTTAGAAATTGGGTTTTGGATCAAAGATGGCGACTTTGTTAACGTTTGTATTGTCGTGACTTACTAGTGAAGGTACACCTTCATACAAAATTTCATTTCTCTACCTCGAATGGTGTCGAGAATGATTTTTGGGCGGCCATTTTGAATCCAATATGGCGACTTTTTCAAAATATTGTTATGTTTTCCTAAACTACGAGTGATCATGTACCTTCATACCAAATTTCGTATCTCACGCTCAAACGGTGTGGAAAATGAATTTTGTCCGCCATTTTGAATCCAAGATGGCGTCCTTGGATACATCAGATAGTATTTTCCTAATCTACTATTGATAATGTACCTTTATACCAAATTTCATTTTAATAGCTCCAGTGGTTTATATTGTGTATTCTATACAACAATGGGTTTGGCGGCCATTTTGGATTCAAGATGGCGACTTTTTCAAAATGTCGCATTTTTTCCTTTACCTGCTCATAGTCCCACACCTTCATACCAAATTTAGTATTTCTAGCTCCAGTAGTTTGGCCTGAGAATTTTGATGATCAGTCAGTCAGTGAATCAGTGACCATGCGGCTATATTGACTGTCGCCTTTAATTCGCACTGCCATGTCGGGTGCTGTAAGAATTGCAAGATTTTTTTTTTCAGCTCGACCCGCAGCTCTGCGACTGTGGTAAAGAAGCAACACCAGAACACGTAATCTTAGAGTGTGATCATACAGTGGCCGTTGGGCGGAACAAATTGATAAAAACGCAAATACGTGATATTATTAGAGGTAAGGAAAACCTTAACATTTTACAATAAATTATTAATAAAAAAATCAAGAGGTACTAATAAAATATCTTGATATATAAGGAACAGGAAGAAATAAGGAATCAGGAAAGCACACCAGAAGAAAACCAACAAGTTAGGAGGATATACATAGTGCGTGCAATTTGAGTTTCGATTATAGTTTTCTGTATCTGGTTTTATGCATGGTGTGACTTGTCTAAATACGCAAGATGTTGGACACGGCCACCATGCAATGCGGTGCTGGAACCGAACTTGTCAGTATGAATGTTACACATAAATGTGAAACAGAAAGTTGAATAGTATCATGCCTTACTAGCGGAATCTGCCGATGAAGAATATGCTGTCAGGCTTTGATGTGTGAATGTAAAGAATGACTGTTTGTAGTAGTTATAGAAGTTTGGTGCTTTCGTTGAAAGAGGAAGTAATAAATTGTAACTGTAAATACAGATCTTGGATTAGTGAAATGAGAAAGCAATAAGCTGAAATAAGTGAGCATGAAAGTTACTGATTGACTCCTAAAATGGATTCCAAATTAGCACACTGATGTATTTTAAAAGGAAAAATCACTAATGGTTGCTTCCTTTAAGTTTGTTGCAGAAGAGAAGAAAGTTACATAAATCAGCAATCCAAGAAGATCCAGCTAGGTTTATCACATATAGCAATTCAATGGATATTCTGTGTGTGACATAGCAATTCAATGGATATTCTGTGTGTGACATAGCAATTCAATGGATATTCTGTGTGTGACATAGCAGTTCAATGGATATTCTGTGTGTGACATAGCAATTCAATGGATATTCTGTGTGTGACATAGCAATTCAATGGATATTCTGTGTGTGACATAGCAGTTCAATGGATATTCTGTGTGTGACATAGCA
>JAGDQP010002278.1:835-26922 GCA_022664845.1 Lepisma saccharinum | reverse complement strand
GTTTACTGGAACATTTTTTTACCATTTTTTGGTCCAAATACTGTTCTTATAAGCACCCATCCTTTTGTTTGATCCTTGCGCTCAGTCTGATGCCCAAGTAGACCCTAGCTTGTAATAGCTTTCAGGATGGAATACCAGAGAATGTATATATCAGGGTGATTATTTCTTCTTCTCGGATCTTGTGATGCTAGAAACTTACTGATCTTTCTATAAATTATACACGCAATGATGTTATGATAAGGTCTGGACAGTGCTACGATTTTACGAACATGTATGGGGCACAATAGCAGGAGACGGTAATGACACTCAGGACCAGTTTGCACAAAACTTAATCTTCCAGTCATTATAGATGGCGAATCCCATTCTCTCCATATCTATACTGCTACCTGGGGTCTGTTTCACGAAAGTACTAGTCAATTTCCATAGGACTATCTCATGACCACTAGAACCTCTCGCGAAAATCTTTATATGTACTGTCGTTTGGTTGCCTAGTTTTGAGTGTCAAAAGTTTACTAACAATTTAATATTGTCTAGTATTATCGCACTCCTTGCAAAAATTAAAGAAAAGTGACTGAATGAGAACAAGAGTTCGCGTTCGTGGGTTCTTGAGACAATATTCCGAAAATGCAAACTGAAGAGTGAAAAATTGACAAGTTTCGTGAAGCATGCCCCAGGTGTTAGTTCAGCTAATCTAGCAACGAAATCATGCTGATATTCATTGTTCCTACATTCGATTTAAAAACCATGAATTGCGAGCTGAGCTGATATTTCACATAAGAGTTCGCAATGAATTAAATTTATTAAAAGCATAAATAATGCGCATCACCTACTACAATTATTTCATTCCTTGGTTCGGTTGAACTAACACCAGGTGGCATAAAAGGAATAAGGATAGGAGAGATCAGAGAACTGGAATTTGCTATCTACAATTGTTTTATCTACTACTCGTAGATTAACTCGTGGAGTAAGTTAACTCATTAAAATTAAAATGTGGAATTGGTCTGATTGTATTTTCATATAACGCGCAGTTTATTCACAACAAGTTGGTATCTTTAAGTTGGAACAATCAGGAAAATTAAATACCTGATGAACCTAATTCACAAGAAACGAATTAGCGCTGCGATTCTATTAATCGCGAAGGCGCCGAGGTTCCGATGACAACATAGTAATGCAGCGATCCGTTTCGCTTGGAAAATTCGTATTTGAAGCATTGCAAGAAGTTTGAACAGCGGGCGATATATGGCAGTGTGATATCTTCACAAACTACCCTCAATAGATGGCACCAGTATACTTTTGACACAAATAAAGCGGGCATATAAAGTCACGCATTATTAGCTACTTGACGTTAACCAGCGACGTGAACTAGGGCACCGACCACGCCTACTTCGCGAAAAGTACCGAAGCTTGCCGAGTGAGTAGTCGTCGAAGCGAAGGAGAGGGAGGGGGCAGAACACACACTCTCCTTGCGTCGGAGGAGCGGCATTTTTTAAAAATGCTATTTAAATGAAACAGAATCCTATACCCTATGATATTTAATTATACAGTATTTTGATAATACATTTGAAATGAACCAAGACTGAATACCACCGACATTTTTTTAACCTCTTAGGCATGAAGAAACTGTTGTCTGGGTTTATTTTTCTGGTTAACTGCTTGGCGGGCTGAGGGCTTCTTTTCCTATATTCTAGCGGGAGAACAGTCGTTCATTGCTTAGTTCGTTGTGTTGTTTGTTGTAGTTTTTAGTGGATTTAGTGGAGCTTTACAGTATTTTCTGTCCGTATTTAGTGGAACTATGTTTTTGTGTTCGTATTTATAGTGTGTTGATGTGTGAGTAAAGTCGATCAAAATGAACGAAATTAAACAGCATGAATGTTCAGAGTGTGGTAAGAATTATGACCATAACAAATCACTTAGGCGTCATGTTTCGAAAGCACATCCGAATAAATTAAACGAAATCGCGCCTTCTTTAAAGACCCAGAAATCATTTGCTTATCAATGCCCAAATTGTGATAAACAATTCAATCATCTTGAAAATTTCAGATATCACGAACAAAAGTTTCATGCAGAACAACCAATTAAGTAAAGTCACCTTAAATGTGTTCTATGCACTTTTGTAACGGACGGTGGGGAAAAATCACGAACATTTTGCGTTACGACATGCTCTTTCAGTGGAATCAGAAGAAAAGCAGTTTCCATCATTTCAAAGTTTCATGGAGTGGAAGCAAGAAATTGAAAATGAGACGCTCACAATTTACGTAATAAAACGGGGTTCATATTATGCTGCTGATAATACTAAGAGACATTATTACAAGTGTCACCGCTCAGGGAATTTTGTACAAAGGAACCAAACCAGAAGCCTTTCCAAAACCAACATTAATGGAAACGACAATTGAGCTAAACCAACTCACAAGGTTTTCTAGGACGAAAATCAATAGCCATTACAGGCACAAACCTGCCAGTGAACGGCCAACACTATATACTACCTCTGATATGTAGGCCACTAGACCACGGCCAAAAATGAAATATACCACGCATACAGCAAAGGTTTTTGCTAATAAGAAAACTATCTTTGAAAAGAAAATTGGAAAGAACCGACCACCAATTTCACACATTTTTTAAAAAAAAGAAACAAGGAAAGTAAAGAAAACAAAACAAAAAACAATTGTTATCATATAACATTTATGCACACACAGGTATGCATACTCTTACATGCACATGAGATAATTTGTTTCTGGCGTGTGTACTCACTTGTTATATAGATATAATGAAAAACACAATCACACACACACCTTATTTGAACGAGTAAGAGGAAATCATCTAAAGAAGGCCTTGGGCGGGCATAGTGGTTAGTGCACTCTCCTCTTATATACATGGCCACAGGTTCAATTCCAGCCCGGTCTGGTTCCTGAAAAGGAGGCTGGATATAGACCCAAACTGGAACAAACCAAAAACTTCCCGAACACGTTTTACATACCCGACTAGAAACAATGTGAGACCTCGCAATAGCCAAGAGGTTAGCACGCTCACACTTTATACAGGAGGTTACGGGTTCGATTCCCGCCAGACCCACTGAAAGACTGGTTTAGAATATGCCTTACCAAAAAACAGTAGGCTCCATCCTTAGAAACTCACTCACCCACCCAGAACATTAATAGCAATTGAAGTGATCAAACAAGGCGCAAACTGCATATTTAAACACAAAAACAACACAGTACTGATTAAAATACATAGACCTATTAATAACACAATAATTCTCAAGCACAACGACCGAGCAGTCTTAACTAACATAAAAACCACCCTTAACCAAACCAACTTGTGAACACGGCACAGTTGGGTCCTGAACCCAGTACCAACGTGTTAAACATACAAAAAAATAATTCCGCAAACTTAAGAACCCCAGCAGTGATAAAGAGTTTTTAAAATAAAAAGATGCCTCACAAATTGGATAAAAAGCGGGCATGTATACCCTCTAAGGATGACCTACCGTAAAAATAACAACCCAGACTGTATCCACGGACTGTGATGGCTCCGAGGTACTGGGCTTCAAACACCCGTGCATGAATTATATCGGCAATGTAATGCTCTTTTGGTGCGTGTGTGTGTGTTTTGCTTGAAACTTGCGTTTTAAAACTGAAGCCGAAAGGTGATACATATATATTTGATGGAGTGTTTCTTTTGGAACTTGCGTTTTAAAACTTTTATTTAAAATATGATGTTATGTATAATTATATTGATCTGGAAACTCGTAAAAAAAAAAAGAGAGAGAAAGAGAAAAAAAACTTCAGTTGAAATGTGATGTGTATATTTGGAGTATTTCGCATGATCGAACTTCACTACTTGTTTAACTCGCTTCCTCCCACTTATCTGTATCTCATCTGGGAATTCAACGCAGCCTACGTTATCACCTCAACACATGGATTCTTCGGTATAAATAAGGTGTTTTTCGTTACAAATAAATATAAACTTTAAAAATTTTATTGTTTTTCCGTAAACATTTGCCGCATTAATTTGTTCCGTGGCCATCCTTCGGCATACAGACGACTACTCACTCGGCGAGCTTCGGTAATTTTCGCGAAGGGGGCGTGGTGGGTGCCCTAGTTCACGTCGCTGGTTAACGTCAAGTTATTAATTATTAGCTTAACTCATACTATCAAAGGGCCTAAAAACGAAAGGAAGAAACCAAAAATAATAAGCCATCTTCACTATAATAGCCCGCTGAGTGAGTGGCCATTCAAGCATATCTACAGCGACCTCCAACATGCATTAGTAAACTAAAGCAGTGATCGCATGTGCCCGACTTTCTCAAACTGATTCTATTTATGAAGAGAGATACATTATCGCGAGTAGGATGTACTGTAAGATACGAGAATAAGGTGGTAGGATAGCACGGGTAGAATTCGACGTATTGTGGAGATAACAAAAAATAACCCAAAATCTTATCCGCACATAAATTCAAGAGAGAAAAAAAATCCCTGTTGAATATGAATTTTGTTTTTAAAACCTTTAGGCAACTTTCACTCAGACCAAATGGATAATGATGGGATTATTGGTGGAATGAAGAAAGTGGGAGGAAATGGGAGAACTTGTGGAAAACCCACGCACACGGCGTTTGTCCAGAACAAAGCTCACATGGCATGACCGCGATCCAACCAAGGATACCACGTACCAGAGGTGAGTACTCTACCACTGAGCCACCGCAACCTTAAATTTCCGTGTTATTTTAACTTATATGAATAGGGTTGTTTTGTTGTTGGGATACTGGGTTTCTTGTTCTTGTAATTGAATCTTATTGCGCTGCCGAAGCAAGCCAAAATCGGAGTTTCTAATATCAGCAGAATATTATTGATAATTGATATATAAAAGAAAATGCATGGAATCTATGTACGGAGAGAAATTCGTTGGTTGAAAAGATAACTGCAAATAGTGATTTAACGAAAAAGAACTTTAACACACTCTCTCTCATCAACGTTATAGGCCCGCGGTGGCTCAATGCTACAGCGCTCATCTCTTGTGCTTGGGATCATAAGTTCGATCCCTGCTCTATCATTGTGAATTTTGTGGTTGACGAACACCGTGTACGTGGTTTTCTCGGGGTTATCCCGTTCCCTCCCACTTTCTTCATTCCACCGATTCTGCTATCATCATCCATTTGACTTGAGATAAAGTTGCCTAAAGGCCTTTAAAATTAAATTCAATTTGCATGCCTAGCCAGAATTTAGGAGTGTGTTATTTGTACATAATGTTAATAATTATTTGGTTAAAAACTATTAATTAAGCAACACCGCCTTGGTTTTATAAGGTGATCATTCATATTTTAAGTTTTTCACACTCTTTGAAATTCTGGCTGGTCATACTAAAACGGTATCCTGACGTTGGTACGGTCAGATTCAGGGTTTTCAATTTTGGCCTTCCCTCCAATTCTAACATCCTTGGATAACTCAATGACATCACGTTTGAGGCAACCTGTTCGCTACTTCTATAAACGTTGCTCTCTCCTGAGGAATTGATGTTTTGTAATCAATACAAGAACTTCCTTATTTTACTTTCTAGTATCAAGGAATAACTCATTTGTCTGTTAAAGCAAGCAAATAAAGTGATTGGGGAACCTCAGTAGCAGACATGGTAATTCCATATTGAAAACACTATTGAACGTCCGCTTTATCAACTTGTGTTCCAAGTTGTATCAACGAGTAGATAGAGCTTGGTTTCGCAATCGGGACGTCCTGCCTTCGATCCCAGCGTCCGACCATCCTGACTCATTCATAAGTTTCCAGGGTTTCTCCTCAGTGACAACGTAAATCCCGGAATAATATCTTCAACTTAGGCGCTGGCCAACTGCTTACCGAATTCTTTCCCGTTCTCAATCCTGCTCTGAGCCATAAATGTCTAAAGGTCGTAAGAAATTCAGTTCAGTTCTATCGACGATTAATTAACGTTGAATACTTTTTTGTATCTTTTATTTTTTTCATTGGTACTTCTGACAAAGCTTGTAGTCAGGAGCATAGACCTCATGATAGATACATTTAGCACGCTTCCACATTTCTTGCTGCGCTAAAACTAATGGTTTTTTTTTTTAGAGTACGTGATTTTGAATTCATCCGCTAGGTAGCTCTGTCATAGACCTCATAATAGAATATAACGTCTACCTAGCGGATGAATTCAAAATCACGTGCTCTGAACAAAAACCCATTAGTTTTAGCGCAGCAAGAAATGGGGAAGCATGGTAAGTCTAACTATTATGAGGTGTACGTTAGGAGTAATGGAGTTACACTGTCGAGTCTTCTGATGAGTTTGGTCTCTTGAGCTTGCTCGTCGAGGAAACTGATCAGCAAGCTTGATAGTGTAAATAGCGCCTTTAGTCGAGAATTCTTTTTGCTGTTATTTTAAAACTTTTCGATATTAGTTGGTACCACTGACTCTGGAGAAGTAAAAAAGTTTTGCAAACTTTACTACTTCTTTTTGCATTATGACTGATGGGCGTGAAGGGAATTTTTGCATAGCAAAAAAAAACCTCGAAGAAAAAAACGATATGGAAGGAAGTATCCTCGTGGAAGATTGGCTTGGCGGTTTTTCTTTCCATTTCTCTCTCTCTCTCTCTCTCTCTCTCTCTCTCTCTCTCTCTCTCTCTCTTCAAAGACACGGGGCAGATAAAGTCCGCAGTTCTTTTCGCGTCTGGCGTCTGTTCGTACGAAAGTGTATGTGTCCTTGACGACACGTGTCGACGGGTAGGGTCATGGGATTCCTTGACCACTTACACTGCCATTTACAAAAAAAAAAAAAAAAAAAAAACACGAAGATAGATAGATCCACGTCTGCCAGTGTTCTGTTCTTCTGCCATGCGAAACAATGAACAGAGACTACGGCACGTGTATTTGGTTCTGACTGTAAATATATGTCTATTTCTGCCGACTGAAATATTCGCATGCTCGGAATTAAAAGACTCAGGTTTAATGCCTATTAATCAATAACCTTCCTGCTTTCTTTATTTCTTTCTCTTCATGACGTATGAGGAGCATTTGAGAGCTTACTGCAGGTAAAAAAAGACAATTTTCATTTCTTTGACCTTGAAACTTTATATTATCTGCTAGGAAGTGCTGTGGCAAGTCTGCGCAACGAAATATGAATATTTTTATCAATGCCAGTCCTATACTAGCTTTCAAATGGGAAGGGAATTTTCGTTCAAAACGAATCAGATTAGCTCAATACTGTCAGTTTCCTCCTCCCTTCTATCCCGCATAACGTTAGACTGCCTTGTCATGTACGCGCACGCTGCGTGCTTCGCTTGAGATTTGAATGAGTAACCATTGCAATCATGTATTTCTATTGGTTACTAACGCAAATCGCACGCGACCAGCGCATACATGAAAAGGCGGCCTTAGGAGGCTTATTTTGTGGGAATATGAACTGACAGTACTCACTACGCAATTGGACAAAACTGAAGATGACAATGACCCTGTCATTTGGGGCCGTATTCAGAGAGAGTTCACTAATCGCAAGATAGTCTCATGATTACTTGGTACTGTGATTACTTACGACACCATACTAACTTTTTCTATTCAGGAACACAGATTACTAACTTTAGTCACTTGATTAGCGTGAGATTAGTTAGTGCAATGATCTTGAGTGATAAAATTTGGCAACGTTGTATACGCAGATTTGCGCATGCGTAGTTGAGAGTCACGGGAGAAGGAAAAAAGAATCAGGGCATCCGGAATCAATTCCTATCTCTTAACTCCTACTCCCTTCGGGTAGGAAATATTAAAGGTACCTTCGTTTCTTGCTCCGGAGGAAATGGTTTCGTACGTCCTTCGACAGGCGCGACATCTATTGATAAATGTCAGAAGATATCTTAACTTCCGTTATTATGTCCATACGTCGATTGGTACTGTTAACATGTCGAAAAATTCGCAAAAATATTACATTTATTCCCCCAGTAAGAATTACAGGATGCACAACAATAAATTAGTATGATTCCAAAAATACATTTGGTTAGAATGTCGCGTGCTATGTCCCCCAGAACTTTTTGAACGAATGTGAAACCCAAATTCATGATTGTGTATTTAGGTTTTCACGATTTGCTCTATTTAACGTAAAATATATAATGTTTTTGTAAAGTTGAAGAGGTGGCGTCTCCCTATCGGGGTTCTGGCGGAATTACTAGCTGCAACATTCCTTCACATGTAAAAAGCAATGCATCCCTGTGTGTTGCGTTTAAAATAAACTGATATGTAATGCTAAAGTGACTTTATATTTCGTGTGTACTATGTTGAAAGGCACAAATGACCTTTCAACATGTTTGTATTACCGAGAAAGAAAATCCAATAACAATGGTGTGTTGTGTGTTATAAGCTGTGTACAAGGGTACATCTCTATTTTGCATTTATCTTGCGAAGCTTGAAATATCACGCTAGCATTAATACCACAGAAAAATAAGAGCTTCCTTGGATAAACTTTTCTTTATGACCCGCATCTTCCGCTAGGTATTGAGGAATATGTACGCTTTACATCACTTATTACTTTACCACTAATTGTCGCAGACAATTCTATAAATATCTAGTGACAACCAGCAATCCATAAAGTATTACGAAAAGCTATGTCATTATATCGTTAAATACGCGCTCGAGTTGATCAATACCAAAAAAAAAAAAAAAAAAAAAAAATGGTAGCATGCGGAGGAATACTTATGACAACATTCCGTGTCAGGGTTCGATTTGCTATAAATTACGAAGGGGTGATCCTAAAGCTTGTGGTTGCTGGTAAGTTTCAAAATATTACCTGAATGGGTAGAAATACAAAGATTTTATCCCTGGTTGGGATGCTTTTCGGAATCAACAACCGGTGATAAAATACTCACGCACCAGGGAAGATCCCCGACATCCCCTCGGAAAATCGAACACTGCTTTGTATTATGAATGAACTTCCACAAGAAAACACTGACAAAATCTCGAGAGAGCGAAGGGGGTTAGTTAAAGTCAGGTTAGATATATTCCTGTAGGCGTGATGTACATTGCGTTTAAAAGACACTGCATGGGCTTGCCCCCAATGCGCAAGATGCTAAATAGTCCCTCTCTCGCTCTTTCAATTTTATTTCACCCTTCAATGACTCGAAACATTGTGTTTAGGCGTGAAAAAGTTAAGAGGCTTCCCCCGTATGAGGAAGGGCGTAAGGCATAGTAATGTTACCGCCCATACAATTCATTTTATCTTATCGAAACATTGTATACTTACTGTACTCTACATTGTGCTATTGTTTGTCCTAATTTTCAAATACGTTGTATAGTAAAATACTCAAGAGTTTGCGGGATGTAGATAACTGCATTCTAACTTTTCGGTTTTCTATACACCTACATATCAGGCGCTTATTATGCGTAAGGACTTGAGAAAGTATATGAGGGTGAACAACCTGAGTATATCCTTCAAACTCACTTTAAGATAATAATGCAAAAATCTGCAATGCTATAATCAAGGTTCCTAGTCATTGCCAGGTGAACCTGAAGTGATAATAGAATAGAAATGCTACAGTGAATGATAGAAACATGGATTCTGTCAGATCCCCCGAATTGTCAAGTACACGACCCGAACTTAATTTTTACTTGAAGTGTGTGGCATAATGTACATAGATTAAACTCTATATAAAATCTGGAACAATTCAACTTGCTTCTCTCCAATTTTTGCTTTACTTCCCCAAACCAAAAATACTGACTGAATCCCTGGATATAAATGTTTCATCACTTCTGATTTAGAGGTGTGAAATCTATCTGAAAAGCTGCACTAAAATTGATACGAATTTAATTTAGTATGGTGCAATGAAAATGTTTTAGTTGGATTTATTTCACGATTTCAGCCACTAGACAAAAAAACATGTATACAATTTATTTTCTTTCATTAAAATACTGTCCAATATTTACTATGTTAAATGTACTTCGGGTGGTAACATTTTTATCTAGGGTTCTTTTGGTGAAACTGGTGGTAACATTCTTCTATGCCTCGCTGGGTTTTCTGGGTAAACTAAATGGTCGAACTTCCGTAAAGGCACCTTCAATGGTACCTTCATGAAAGGTGCTATAAAAGGACCTTCGCGACTCTTCCTTTAGATTTCGAACGACCTTCAATATGGCGGCGACAAAGGAAACGGTGGTGATTTCGAACGCCCTCAATGTTTTCATCCGCAGTGAGATAAAGTTAATAAGGATAACACCACTATAGATTACGCTCGACCCGTTCCGTTGTTACTAAGTTGAAAGCTAAAGTGACATTCTGATGCTTTGGATAACCATGGAAGTTAAAGAGAGAGAGAGAAATCTTCTTGCATAATAAAACAATTCCTAATCTTTTCTCCTTTTTATATCGCACCATGAAAGTCGTACATAGTACCAGGGTTTACGCCAAGATTTTCAGTTTGGGGGTGTAAAGACAAAATTGGGAGGGTGAGAGTGTAAAAATTGTATATATTTGCACGGTATATATAGATTTTTCACCGCAAAAAGTTTGAATTTGGGGATGTTGTCGAGAATTTGGTGGGTGACACCCCCACAGGGAGATCTGGCGGAATCACCGCATAGTAAGATTGTAGTTTTCTGACCCCCTTAAAAGGATCCCATTTCGTTTTCACTTGTGTTAGAAATGACACATGGCTAAGGAATATTATTAATACGGAGTTGCTGAATTGTAATAACCTCATAGCCCTTATCATTTTAGCTTTTCCATACTGGTACTTAATACAATCTAACCCAACCTAGTCTAACATTACCTTATTTCAGCTAGCATATCGAATGTAAAGCGAAAAAAAGTTAAGTGGCAGCCCATTAATTCCCAGGGCTGGGTTGCAAGAAAAAAACTTAAGTGTAAAATCTGTCTTAAGCAGACCATCGAACTCTACATAATACTCAAATGACTACTTAAATCAAAAAACGGGCCGCACAGCGATAAGAAGCGTATAAAACTGAGTTAGAACTGAAAATTTGGTCTACATTGGATTAGACTGGAAGTGGACAAACAAGTTTGAACGTTTGCTCCATCGACCTCCATTAATACGATACTGGACTGACTGCAGCCATTGATAATTTCATGAATATGTGAAGCTAGGGAGCGGAGAGGAAACTTAATCTCGTTTGTCCACTTCCAGTCTAAACCAATAAGGACCAAATTTTCGATTCCAACTCAGTTTTCTACGCTTGATATCGCTGTGTGGCCCGTTTATTTTAATTTATGTCTTAATTCTTGCAAAAAAACGTAAATATTATTTGCAGTATTTTCTATTGTATGCAGAGTGCGGTATACTCTTACATGAATAACTCATGAATTAAGACTTGAATCAAAAAACGGGCCACACAGCGATATCAAGCGTATAAAACTGCGTTAGAATTGAAAATTTGGTCCACATTGGATTAGACTGGAAGTAGACAAACGAGTTTAAATATTTGCTCTGGCGTCTATCTTTCAACACTAAGTAGTTACTCCAGTATAGTTTATGTAGAGCTCGATGGTTTGCTCTGGCATCTATCTTTAACTCTAAGTAGTCACTCCAGTATTATGTAGAGCTCGATGGTCTGGCTTAAGTCAGATTTTACACTTAAGTATTTTCTTGCAACCCAGCTCAGAATTTCAAAACCACTACACAGTATCAATTTATCTCTAGCTTTTTGTGAACAGAAATGTTGGTTATAATTTAGGATAATTATGTACTCAAATGGATAGTAAAATACATTTCAGCGCTATGTAGTAATGCTCGGTTGGAGAATGTATGTAGAGGGAGAATGGTTGGTTTTTTTCCCTGTCTGAAAGTCTCTTTAGTTCTCCTTTCTGAAAGATCCCACTAGACTGAGATATGAAAGGCCGTAAAAGCCTGGGCTGGGTTGCAAGAAAAATACTTAAGTGTAAAATCTGTCTTAAGCAGACCATCGAGCTCTACATAATTCTGGAGTGACTACTTAAATAAAAAAAACGGGCGCACAGCGATAAGAAGCGTATAAAACTGAGTTAGAACTGAAATTTTTTCCACATTGGATTAGACTGGAAGTTGATAAACAAGTTTAAACAT
This sequence comes from Lepisma saccharinum, assembly GCA_022664845.1. NCBI lineage: Eukaryota > Metazoa > Arthropoda > Insecta > Zygentoma > Lepismatidae > Lepisma > Lepisma saccharinum. The sequence continues at coordinate 14,882 of JAGDQP010002278.1, read as the reverse complement.
TTGCTCTGGTATCTATCTTTAACACTAAGTAGTCACTCCAGTATTATGTAGAGCTCGATGGTCTGGCTTAAGTCAGATTTTACACTTAAGTATTTTCTTGCAACCCAGCCCTGGGCTGGTTTGCAAGAAAAATACTTTAATGTAAAATCTGTCTTAAGCAGACCATCGAACTCTACATAATACTGGAGTGACTACTTAAATTAAAAAAAAACGGCCCGCACAGCGATAAGAAACGTATAAAACTGAGAACTGAAAATTTGGTCCACATTGGATTGCACTGGAAGTGGACAAACAAGTTTAAACGTTAGCTCTGGCGTCTATCTTTAACACTAAGTGGTCAGTCCAGTATTATGTAGAACTCCATGGTCTGACTTAAGTCAGATTTAATTGTAAAAATCAAATACTGGTTACGCAGCCGCGTATAAATTTATTTTATTCCGATTTTATGAAAAGAATATTGCAAAAAAAATAGACTCATAAAATATTTAACATTTGAGGATAGAGTTGCAGAGTGCTTTCATAGTAAAAAATATTGTATAGAATGTGGCTCCTTAACTATTTACGAAATCTAGGGCTAGAACTGGAAAGGCAAAGTACGTCTGTAGAAAAAAAAAAATACACTGTTCCTGTCTGCGCCTTTCAATACATAAAAATATTTTTTCTTAATTGTTATATGACGGACGGAATGAAAAAATGGTTAAATAGAATCTAACGTGAGTTTTACTAACATGCCTTCGTTCTCTCTTGCTTGCTCGGTATTAATTCGTGTCTTTGCGTGACATTCCCGAGGTTTTATCTTACATTCTGTATGAAGTTGCTTTACCACACCAATATGATGTCAAATTGCAAATGCAATTAATTCTGATATCTCCCAAAATGAATTTCGTTGCCTCCCAAGGGAAAACTAGTAACCTAACCTAGTTGTATACCTAACCAAAAATATACACGCTTCTTACATGTATTAACAGACATATTATTATTAGTGCTAACAGGCATAGCACTTGCATTTGAATATGAATTAGTATTCAGGACCGTAAAGCGCACGGTTCCCTGTATTTTGGGCCGCAAAACACACGGGTCACAAAATACACGGCCGCAAAATGGACGCCAACTTAAGAACCAAACAGGTACCGTCAAATGGGGTAACATGAGACAGATTTTGAATGTTTGATCAGGTTTAGACACTTTATATTTCGTTTTCGAAGAGTATTTGATATGGATTTGTGCAAATACTCAATTATGATCGGATATATGGTATTAACAACATTTATTCGACAGAAACACATTGGTTATAAATTGAAACGCATTGTCTTAAGTCACCCCGTTAGTTGGGGTCACTTAAGACATAAACGTTATTCGTTCGTTAGTCTCAAACGATGTGGCTATTGGGATTAGTTGAGACAGAAACTGGGCTTTCAATTATTTTTCCAATATTACAAAGATGGTTTAAAAGTACAAAACTTCTATAATGTAAACATACAGTATGGCATTCGGTACATTAAAGTTATACGCTGTTAAAGTCGTCTGCTACTGAGAATTGTGGGGGCCGCCATATTGGCTTTAAACAAACGGTTGCCTAGGAAACCTGCCATTTGATTTCTATGGGATTTTGAGAGAGGTTTCAAAAGTAGGCTTATGCTCTGTAATTAGAAACATTTTAACCGATATGTGTTAATATTTAGTTACTTCAAAGTTCAGTTGATGATAAAAGTATAAAATACTTACAGATCTAACGAAATATTAGAAGAAATATCGTATTTAATCTGGCAACTCACCTGTTGCATTATAGCAATGGCATTATCATATGAGGCGTTGTTGAATGTTTTGCGAAGATAAAAGTAATATTGTCAAAGTCAGTGTGTAGTGAAGCATTATCTTCACTAAATGGAGTAAAAGATAAATCACCATGTCCGAATAATAACTGAATGAAACGTACAAAGACGTATTTAGGAGTGAGTCTGAGGGTGAGTACCCCTCCAAATTCAGAGTTTTAGGCAGAATTAATATAATTTTAGGCGTCATTCTGCGCATTTAATATACATTTCATGCCAGACACACCTTTAACACTCCCCCACCCCCAGCCGAAAACCCGCAGAACCTTCTAAAACCATCTCCTGGATAACTATCTGCCGTGGTACACGCGAACATTTACAGGTAAGATCCACTTCCATGAACTTACCAGCAGATGAATCGCCTGCATTATAATCACTGACTACAAGGACTAAGCATTTTATTTATTATATTCATTGTTTCATGTATAAACGACTTCTCTTTTTTATTTTAGTTTAAAACTTAGTAAATTAGCCAATCACTTTTGTTACGCCCATGCAATGTTCTAGAACACTGTTTCCAGTGTTTTGAAATTACCAATATATAGATCAAGCATGGCCAACAGAAACGCCCTGGGCGGTACGCGACCCGTCATGTAACTTGTGAGGCCCGCGATAAGATAAAAACTACAACAAATGATATTATATGTAATCAAATGTGCTTTAAAAGCTTAGAATTACAATCAAGTATTTGAATTAAATTTATTTATGGCTTTCAAGCATTTAAGACTCAGGGTAAAAGGATACCAGAAGGAGTTGGCCAGGGCCTAAGTTGAAGGTACCCACCCGGTAATCGTCTGGTGTGGCTGAGGACAAACCCTGGAAATAACCTCAGTCAGTATAGTTGGCCCCTGGGATCACAATCAAGTATTCTACGAATATATTGTTATTCCAATAGTAAAATGATTTTACAAAGATAGCAATTACATACATCTATTGCCTTGAAAAACTGCAAAGTTTATTTTTACTCAAGTTCTGCCTAAAAGTGTGCGACCCGTAATCATCATATAATGGTCCTCATAAAGAAAGAAGTTGGCCACGCCTGATACAGGTCTTCCTAACTTGAGAATAGAAAAGTAATTTCAAATCAAACATAGTTTTCTTTCGGTAACATAATTATCGGCATCGAATTCAGAGAAGATTGAAGTATTATTAGCTATTGCAAATGCTAATATTGTTTGTTACCTTGTGTACTCAAATATACAGCTTTATCGTAACTAACACTGTTACATGTCTCAGAATTCAGTATATTTTATTTCAATACATGGAATCTCCCCTTGTACTTATTTTCTAGATTCCATATAAAGTAGTTACGCACCCCTTGTAGATAAATATATGATATATCTATTTTAACACTATGGCTTCTGCGTGATATTTACAGTTGCATTAGAATTTTGAGGACTATCAATTGCAGCCTTTATCTCAGTTATTTAATCCGAGAGATGATAATTCATGTTCTAAATGAGTAAAGTATCTACCACTATCTATCGATTGAGAATCTGTTGTAAAAAATATAAACAATTACTGAAAATGCCTTAGTGAAACAGTAATTAGGCATACATTTGGAATTTATATGAACTATGCCATCCAGTTGATCCTAAAGAGGCTGAAAACAACAAACAAGTGTTCTATGCCCCCCCCCCCCTTGAATGTAATTAACATATTAAAATATAAATATACACAAAGTCATTTAGTGCTGTTACTAGAAACTAAATATTAACAAATAGAGAGTTTCTGAAACAAAATAGAATTGCCAAATCTAAAACAAAATAGATTGTAAATAGAATGCACACCTTCGTCCATAACAGTAATGTCTTCTTTCCTTTAGAAATCTGAAGCATTTACAAACTTGACATAAAGCATAGTACCTGCAGTCAAACGCAAAGCATGGAGTCATATTGTAAGGTATAATATAACTACTAAATGTTATAAATATGTTTAAAAAAAACGTTTTGTCTTTTTCGTCCATACTAAACGCGTGTGCTACTCCGTGTGTATAAAGCCAGTCGTTCTGGTTGCTAGGATACCGCGCGGCCATGACGTCAACTTTAACAGCGTATTGAACTACACACTAGAAATCCAATTTTAAGTAAACGTGAACAAATCAAAGAAAACGGCGTGCCTTAAAACTGTAGGTGGCTTCAACGTGCTAACAATATCTTGCACATGGAAGGATGATACGTTCTCTATTGTTGGATATATGTAAACTCCTTTCATCTTTGCACTTCCTTTCACAAAACTACCGGTCACAATATCTCCCTCGATTATAATATTCTGGCTAGAAAAAGCAAACGATGTCCTTTGTCTGATTCAAAACTGACAAGTACAAATTCTCCAGTTTGAAAACAATAGTTGGTATCTTCTGCTGAAACAAATCTGTCTACATTTGTGACTTTTTCAATAAATCAATTGTTGCTGCCATCTTGCACCTTTTTCGAGCAGGTTGCATGCTTGAACGAGTGCGCACTTTTGTGTTCGAGTTGGATGGCGCAGGTCAAACTTCATTCAACTGTTCGGATGGCAGACACGTGTGCAAGTAGTGTAACCATAGAGTTAGGAATATAAATAGAGGGAACCTTAGGCTGTTTTGAAGGAGAGGGGAATGAAGCCAAGAGACGGAAGGGACGAGGCATTGCGCCCATATTAACTGGCCCCATATTTAGATACCCTCTTTTCCGAGTATTGGCTCAATGAGGTGAACTCATCCTCCTATCGAAAAAGGCAATCCTCACAATATTCGGAATAGAGGGACTCAAATGGGGCCACACAAGATGGCTGGCGATGAACCTTAATTTTGCTTCATGTGACGTCATGTATGTTCTCTCTATTTTCTTCCTAACTCTATGAGTGTAACCCAAGACTGCAGGTGGGCAGGTCTGCCCGGTTCGGGAGCGAGTGCAGGTGGGTGCAGACAGTTGAGAGTCGTGCTGCGTTCTCTGTGTCGAATACGGTGCTAAGCTCAGGCCTGTTTAGTAGCATTATAAAATGAGCATGCTTTCCACCCATTCGAGTCATTTTTAATGTTTTTAGTGTTTTAATTTATTGAAATGTGTTGTGCAGGAAAATATATTCACTTTTTCGTCAAGTAATTACGAATATTTATCTTTCTTTCCTTGTTTTCTATCGTCAAAAGTTTCGAGTAGGTCATTAGTACAACGCAAAACTAGGCCTCACCCTTGTTTAAGTACGCGACTAGCACGTAACTAACTTTAGGCGCTACTAGCGCACATAAAACGATTCTGAATACGACTTCGACTAGTCAGCTGCTAGTCACTCGCTAGTACAGCGTTAGTCGCTAAAAAAAACGTCTCTGAGTACGGCTGATTGTCTCTTGCAGCGTTAAGGAATGCATATGCTAGCTCTCCGTTCATGAAGTAGGCCAAAAGATGTAAAGCATAAGGTGCGTGTAGCCCGTAAAGTTTTGTTTTCAATAGTCATTTTAAATGCGCTTCTATCCTAATATACACTTTTCTGTTTTCCATGTATTTTTGGGTTTACGAAAAATGAATCAAATCGGTTTTGAACAATACTTAATACAGAAATACAATAATACAACACAATATATCGGTAAATAACGAAATCTGATGTTTTGAACGAGAAAAAACGCCAGAGACGAACGTTTAAATAACAGAACAAAAGTCGACAACTGAACAGAATCCAATGTTTGAACCAAAACATCAAAAACAGATGTTTGAACTAAAGCAACAACATGTTTGTTTCTGCAAAAGCATAAAAAAGAAAAACATAAAAAACTGATAACGGAAAATTTGCTTCATGTTGGATTAGACTGAAAGTGGACAAACGAGGTTAAATGTTTGCTTTACCGTCTATCATTTGACACTAGCCGATCACTCCAATACTGTTGCGTAGAACTCGATGTATTTTCCTGGATTTTTTTCTTTACATGAATCGGGGCTACATCATGGATTTAGATACTGGAGACGGATCTACCTACTTCTAGCGATCCGAAATTAAAGTTAGCACAATTCATGAGTACCTGGCAGGTGGAATATTGATTAAAAGAACAAATGAACTTCAAGTTCCGTACAATACCATATTTAAAATAATTATTCCAATTTTCTTCCTCTCTTCCTTAGCTAGATCTTCCTCTATTCTTTGCTTTCACACACCCAAACATAGGCCAACCAATAAGACACAAGTTAATCCCAATCATCCAGGCAAGATTAATCGAAAACAGGCGTCAAGTTAACCCAGCTTAATTGTATTGGACCGTATCCATCTACCGTATTTACATCCATGACTCATGGGCGTGTCAAGAAATACTACTGGATTGAAAAAATCACTGACTGACAAGAAAATGGCTGCAAGTTGACGCTTTAACGTTATGGATACCGTATCGGACACCTAATCCCGTGACCCAGGTTCGATTCCCGATGTTTTATTATTATTTTCTTTTTTAAATACGTATACATATTCTCAATTTTTTTTTTAAAGTTCACTAACCATTGGTTAGGTTAGGTTAGAAAAGTCAGGTTCGGTGTTTTTTTTTTAATTTATACGTGATCCGCTCTAATTCACGGCAACGATAACAGGTGGTTCTGGCGTCAATACTGGGGTTGCCTTGGTACAAGTCATAGGTAAAATAATTATAGATAGCAGAGTCCCATCTCTTTCACACCACCTGGTGTCAGTCCACCCGAACTAGGAATGATGTAATGCTAGTAAACAATGCATGCGCAATGTCTACGCTTTTAATCTATAGCAAATTCATAACGTAAAGAACGAGATGTTTGTTTAACTCATACTCCATGCTTTTCTCAGTTTTTAAATTGATTAAACAAAACATAATCATTAAAGAACAACTTAAAACTCTGGTTCTAATGTAAAATGTACTAAAATTTAGATACGTTTTTTTTTTTTCACCAAAATGTATAACTATTAAGAAATATACGACTCAAAACAAAATTATGTAACAGAAAACAGAAAATGATCTTCATTTAATATTGCTATTACGTGTCCCGTGTGGGTGAATGGCAACGCTCACTGCTTGATAATCAAAGGGGGCCCGCGGGTTTGATGCCCAGTGGGGGTACAAATGGTTCGAAGCCCACGTTAAATATAGGTCCCGTCCTTAGGACGTCATCTTAATCCGATGGAAGATAATGAAAAACTGTTATTAGTTCGCCTTGCCCAGGACCTGTCTTCGAGCAGAACACCTATAATCATTATGAATAGTTACCAGAAGTATTTGCTACGATATCCTCACATTTGTAGGTTTAGCTATTTAATTCTTCAATTTTCAACATTACCATCATATGAACCTTCTGTACAAAATGAAAAAAATAATGGAAATAGGTGCTTGAATTCAAAGTTATATCACCGAGCCACCTTAGCTCAGTGGTAGATCGTTGGCGTAGCATTTGGGAGATCGTGGGTTCGACCCCAGGGGTCAACAATCCTGACTGAAGTTTTTCCAGGGTTTTTCCTCAGTCACACCAGAGAAATGCTGGAATGGCAGCTTTAATATAGGCCCTGGCCGACACCTTCCCAAGTCCTTTCCTCTCCCCCTATCCCGACCTGAGCCTTAGATGGCTAAAGGCTATAAATAAAATGCATTTCAAAGTTATATCCTGATCTATACAAACATTTAAAAATTATACGTACACTCGCACCGATATAATCCTACTTTCTTTTTAAGATTGTTAACAAGCATCGCAATTATACCTGGAAAATATTTTTTAAATAATAATATATTTCCTTGTTTACAAACGTTCATACTCATCGAATGACAAAACTGATCAGATCAAGTAACTACGCAATACAGACTGAATTTTACATTATTACTTTTTTTTTCTATTGCTACAGAAGTAAACAACAAAACCACTCTAGATAACTTTGCACATTTTTTGACGCGCATATCTTTAAGTAATCAATCTCTATTGAGAGATTATTTGTGTATTTATATTCAGGAACACAAACCCAGACACATACCATATCAACCAGTGCGTAGTTGGTTCATGAAGTCATCGTAAATCATAATCTAACATATTCTCTAAACTCCGCTTCAATAATTGTGTGAGATAACAATGACTATTGTTGAATGGATGTGAACTATACCGTAGAGTCTTACTTATTTTATCGTTGAAAAATCTATAAACAATTTGTCTTTCCTCTTGTAGCTCTATCTTAAAATGATTTCACTTTCTTATCATGAGAGGGGAAAGAAAATCTTGTCAGCCGCATTAGGACTAATTTGGAATGCCAATTGAATGTATAAATAGCTAAAAATATTCTTTTAGTATCTAAAGAAGTAATATAATAACATGTCTTTTATTCCTTTTACGATAAAGAATACTCAAAATGCTTAGCATTCTTTACTTTTTCCTCAAATTCTCAGAAATTAATATATTGATAATATTCTTGTATTTTTTATTTTTTTTACTTTGTTTTCGGTATTATGTGGATAATTCGGCTCTCTTTATTGTTCATATTTTCTATAAGGGGAGCATAGTTACTAGATGTCCTCATCTTGGAAAGCATGTCAGCGTTTTTTCATCTTGCTGGCTTGTCCTTCCTTTTTAATTTTTTTTTAGAAATGTCCTCCTTTTCATGTTGGTCAGGGTAAGAGTGCATAGCTGGTACAAGGAATCATTAGGCCTATTGTGACCTTAGATCTGTATTATTATTATTATTATTATTATTAAGGGTTGCATAATGTAAATTGTAATAATTATGATATAATTGTCTTTACTGAGAATACTGTGTACTACAACTATCTGATAAATATGTAATTTTTAGGAAGGACAGAAATGTTCTGCATGAAGGTAGAACAAGAGGAGGTGGATCTTTGTTACTTATCAAAAAGAGTCTTAATTTTATTGAAATAAATCATCCAGTTTTTAGACGTTATTATAGGAACTATAAGGGTACAAGGGTATAAATCAATTTTAATAGCAATTCATTATTTTCCTCCCAGTATGAATCCACAAATCTTTTTTAGTGTTGTAAATGGTTTGTATGTAATTTTATTATGAGTAACTATAAAATATTATTTTTGGGTGATGTAAACGCACCTGGTGTTAACTGGGAAACAGAGACCATAACATCCACAAATCATTATGTAAAACGAAAATCGGAATGTATTATGGAGCTGGCGAATCTATTACAATTAACTCAACTAAATAAACCATACAAGATAAATGATCCTACAGCACTCTTAGATATCCTCTTAACAAACATAGAAAGTACCAAATTGTTTGTAGACGTTGAGCCTGTTGTAAAGATAGACAGATACCATCCACCTTTTTTGGCTATTCTATCTATTCAGGGTAACTGTATTTGAGATACGCAGAATATACTTGTAGAAGGTAATGATTCTTACTACTTTCCTCATGCAAATTTTGAATTCATTGTTCAGGATTTGAATAATATTCACATGGACCTAAAATACAAAGGAAAATCTTAATGTACAAAGATACACTACAACAATGTATAACAGTATTTATAAAATCTTCGACGTCAATGTCCCTAAGAAAAATGTTAATAGGAAGAAACCAAGAAAAGCTGATTCTTGGATGAACAGTCAGTTAAACTCTCTCATAAACAGAAGGACCAGGTTTTTTATTAATTATAAACAAACAGGTAGTATGTATTGGTACCAAAAATATTCGTTATTAAGGAAAGAGGTTGAAAAGAAATACAAAGAAGCTAGGTCGCGATATTTTATGTTTTTAGAAAATAGTCTAAAAATTAATAGTCACTGCTTCTGGAAAAGATTTAACAGGGATAGAACAACAGGTAAAATTGAAACTATGATAATTGATGGTCAAGAAACAAATAATATGCTTACAATAGCTATGGCATTTAAGGACTATTTTACTACGAATTTTAATTTAAATAAGAAGTTAATGGTAACAACAAATTCTAGCAACATGGTGGCAAAGGTCATAAACACAACTATTATAGATGTTCCTTTTATGACCACGGAAATGGTAAAAAAATCTATCAGGAAATTAAAACCAAGATCCTCTATTGGAACTGATGGAATACGTAATTATATAATTAAAGGTTGTTCATACACTTTGGAATCTATACTGGCTGATATCTTTAACAGGTCTTTAAATGAAGGTATATGTCCAGATGAATGGAAAAGTGCCTTTGTGGTACCGGTACTTAAAGGTGGTGATAAGAAACTGCTTTGTAACTATAGACCAATAGCAATCTTAAATGCATTTGCGAAAATATTTGAAAACATAGTCACCGAACACCTACAGCTCCACCTAAAACATAAATTGTATTCCAACCAACATGTTTTCACTCCTGGTAGATCAGCTTTAACGAATTTAGTACAATTATCGAACTTTGTACAAGGGCATGTTAAAAGTAGATCACAGTGTGATGTGATATACATCGACCTATCCAAAGCCTTTGATACTATGGACCATGAATTATTAATTGGTAAATTGGATAAATTGGGTTTATCCCCAAGATATATTAAATGGTTTCATAATTATCTTACAAATAGGACATTTAAGGTGAAAATAGGCAATACAATATCGAACTTGTCAAAAATAAACAATGGAATTCCCCAAGGCTCTCCACTTGGGCCTTTATTATTCAACATTTTTATAAACGACCTATTCCCGTTAGTTACAAATTCAATGTTATTGTTATATGCTAATGACATAAAAATAATTAAAGATGTAAATTCCAATTTGATAATGTAATACTTCAAAATGATATCAATACAGTTACTTCTTGGTGTAGTGAAAATAAAATGAAAATTAATACTCAAAAGACTTTCCTTGTAAGCTACACTAATAAAACCCAATACTATGCCAGTGCATATAGAATAGATGGAACAAAGATTGTTAAAGCAACTGAAATTAAAGATCTCGGTATAACTTTTGAGGAAAAATTTATATTTAATAGACAAGTAGCAAAAAATACCTCTGAAGCTAGGAAACTAATAGGTTCATATTCTATCAATGGAGGGAATTTATCAATCCTGGTACTTTTATAACGTTATATAGATCACTGGTTAGGCCAAAGGTTGAATATATATCTTCAATATGGAATGACCTGTCCAAAACTTGTTGTAATTTAATTGAAGCTACCCAAAAATGTTTTATGAGATTACTTTGCTTTAAATTTCATCTACCATATTTCAAATACGACTACGACTACTGGTGTGCTTTTCTCAATATTGAAAAATTACACGAAAGAAGGACTGAAATAGACAAAGATTTTTTATGTAAAATTTTGGATAATAAATTACAATCTACACATATACTTGAGAGAATAGTGTGGACTATACCCTTGTACAACACGAGAAAAAAATCATGTTTAAAAACGATATGTAAAAATGATTTTCTACTACGTAGAATAATCAAACACTATGAGGATAGAGTCTAAATCACGAAAGGAATGTACAATGTAGTTAATTTTAAACTTTCTGTTTGTATCTTAAAGGCTGTATTACTGTGAGACAAATATGTAATACTTTTTTCTGCCATAATGCTATATTAGGCTTTGTACTGCTGCTCATAGCATGTTTCTAAATAAACTATTACTATTACTATTATTATTTTAGTATTCGCGTAATTTCAATTTACTTTTGTATATACAAGGTGTTCATAAAGTCTGTTCCCCACCTGTTTGAGAAAATACAAAAACACGTAATCCATTATTTTGTAAGACTAACGTTTTTGGCTTTTTTTTTAAAAAAAAAAAAAAAAAAAACAATCTCTCTCTGACAATTCCGAGAAGGCTAGGTGGGGGCCAACTAAAGAAAATTAATTGGAAAGAGAATCAAGTAACATATCGTTTTAAAGGCTTTGATGAAAGAAAAACTGGGACTGAAAAACTCCAAGATCAATATGTTGTTCCTATTCAAAATGGCGGGGGTTCAAAGTTAGAAAATGATCATTTAATGAGTATTTTTCTCTCATCGTTTAGGAGTTAAACTGAAGAGTACAAAGTGGTTAAACAATTATAGCAAGATTATTTTATGTGCTGTAATTTTTTAGCCCTAAAATCCAGCTCTGATTAACTCATACGCTTGTGTTCGACTCTTACAACCCCAGCAAAGAACGGTAAGAAAAGGAGGGGAGGTATTTTTTCCTAATTTGATCTCCCTCCTTTTTGAACAGGAGCAATATATCGATCGCGGAGCTGTTTCATTTTTTTCTTTTATCAAGACCTTTCAAACGATGTATTGTTCCACTCACCTTGGAATTTAAAACTTTTGAGTTGACCCCAATTACCTCTCATCGAGGTGGTCACAAGTCTAATTTTTAGCCGCAAATGTTAGCCTCTCAAAATCATGGAACACGTCCCAGCAAACCAGGCAACATCGGCCCGACGGCGGTATTTCGTCGGCGAAGGTGGGACCAACTGGGGGGGCGACAACTGCGAGTGGAGGCTCGGCGGAGTTACTACACCCATATGACGGCAACTCGAGGGACTGACGGCGGCCCGAAAAATGGCCCGATGACCAAACGCTACTTACGCATCGCGCCGACCTTCTCCCGACTACTAGTTGGTCGGGCAGCGTCGGGATCGGCATTTGGCTTGCTGGGTTGTGATGGCCATTTATAATCACTAATGGTCTCACATAGTATATTATGTTTTATTAACGTTGTACACAAATTTTATAATAATGCACCATGATATTGAGATTAGCCAAGAACTATAGGATGAATTACCATGCAAATAAAAAAAAGTGAAACAGTCCTCGCTTCTATATTTTTCTTATATTCCAAGACTGGTTTTCAAACCAGTATGTGCAGTTTGTCTTCCTTTCCTGTTTATAAATAAATGATAATATGGGAGTTTAGAGTAAAGAATTGATGGCCAAAATTGACCGCCAGGTGTGACTCCAGGTGGCCAGATCTAATGATTGGTGGCCGTGGCGCGCCAGTTTTACGTACTTTTAAAACTCTGCTGATAAGTGATAAAAATCTATAATATCAAAGAAGATCCCATGACGATGTGATCCGGAAGGTTTACGAAACGATTGTCGGGTTGCAATTAAATACAAAATACACAACGAATTATCCGAAAAGAGTTTTATATTAATATGAAAGTAGTGTATTTACTTAAATAGAACGAATTAATATTCCGAAAATAATCATGATGGTGCATGTTTCTCGCCAAAACATTTTTGAAAGTGGTATATGTCGTATGTGTGTGGAACGGGGTGGGGGTGGAGGGGCAGCTTTTAGTATTCGGTCAGAGAAGAATTATATAGGACGTTCTGAAAATTTTAGTTTGTTATTATTTCCGGTCTTGGCACTAATATTTTTGGACTACAGTCACGCGGCTGCAGAATACATGGAAGCAAACAAAACCATTAAAAGCAATAGCAAAGTATATATCAACTTTTAGCTCCATTTTCAAGTATAAAAATTTTTAATTGGAGAAGGTTTTCTTTCCAGTACCTTGTATAGAAGTATAGTGAATACTTTACTGTAAGCCATAGGCGTCGGAACCTGGGGACTGAAATCGCTTGAGCCCCTCCAATAATTTATTTATGGGGTCGCAGTCCCTTTAATTTTTCAGTGATATTTCTGATGTTCTTAGTACAACAAATTGTTCTTCTTTCCTCGTTTTAAAAACTCAGACGCGTTTTATCTATATCGAAGGAACATTTAAGGAAAACATTTTTCCCCACAATGGTTGCAGATTGAATACTTTTATTCCAGTCGGGCCAAAAATACCTTTTTCTTTCTTGCACCGCGTGTAGAGAGGAGTTGGTCTACTGCTCCCACGCTGACCAGACGTCTTGGGAGAGGGGAGTCGAACTCACTGTCTTTTATTCACAGCAGCTCCCCAATGGGGAACTAAAGTCTTGACGCCACATCCGGTTGGTTTCCATAACAACGGCGGAGGCCAAGTCTAAACAAACAGTAAGTTTGATGGTAGAAAGGTAGAAAACCAGTTGTGGAACCAATGACTTTTAATATTTTTCGAACTGTTGATTATTTCGGTGACGAGCGGCAGGCATGTATCCAGAATATGGTTTTGGTAGGAGTCCAAAGGCTTCCGGGGGAAGGGGGTCCAAGGTGTTTCTGGGCATAAAATGTACATATATTAAATATATGTAATTACGCCTGAAGTTATACTATTTTTCCTTAAAACTCTTAGTTTTGGGGGGTCCGAACCCCCCGGGCACATCCACTAAATACGTCAGTAGATAATGACCAGAAATGTTACAATCACGAATCTAGAATTGTTACAATCACGAATCTAGAATT
>JAGDQP010002277.1:90176-107003 GCA_022664845.1 Lepisma saccharinum | reverse complement strand
AAAACTAGCTCCTTCGATATACTGTCCGTGATTTTTGTAACAATTCCGGATCAGTTTGAGCTGACTTCATGGAGAGATTGAACTATTGAATCGGAATCGATTGACGATCGAGTTTTAAAACTATTAATCATATTGGGGTGTTGCTCACTTGTAAGACGACTTAAATGAGTGGTTACGATAACTGATCCTGCTTACGCAGTACTGATTTAAGTTTAGGTTCAGTTCAGTTTCAAAATAGCAAACCGAATTTCTTTTATGCACGGAATGTAATGTGTTGTTATCTGAAATTCTAGCCTCTTATTGCTACATACATAGTGTTTCTGATATCATAATCTTTACCGTACAGGTACCGAAACGGTGTACAAATTAAAGCTGAACCGAGAAGAGAAAGGGGATATTGCTCATGTAGAGCGAGTATATAAATGCAAAGGTTGACTTTTTAACAGGAGAAAACGTAATTGCATGTATTTGAAGGGCAGAGGAACTTTCATGTTTGCGGTTGATAAATTGGAAATAGTTTTAATAACCTTTGGTTTAGTAGCTAGTATTCCTTCAGTAAGGAACTTTAGATACTCCTCTAGACCCCATAATGGACTACGCTAACTTAACATATTATATTAAGTTATAAACCGAGTAAATAATATATCTTTAGATAAGCTAAAACTACTCTAATGTAAATCACTTTACATATTCTAACCAATCGATTCAGTCTGAGGAGTATCTAACTAAATATCGATTACAGTCACATTTTCAATGGATTTTAAAATGCTGTAAATCTGCATTATAACGCTACGTAAGAACATCTTTATTAAAACAGTAACATAATTCAGAAGCATCATTAAAAACAGACGCCATTTTCCTTGTTTACACCACATGAGCGCGTTAGAAGTGTCTGATTGGCTGCCAGTCTGTATCGAAAGCTTGTAACGAACCTGCCTATTGGCCAAAACATATATAATGTTTGCTATGAGTTTGCCATAAGAAGACTCAAATATCCCTTTGCGAAGCCGTACTAAGTACAATATTTAATTCCGTCGCCAAGCTCACTGCAAACGCGTAGCAACTTCTAGTCAATGAAATTGCATTGCATTGCTTGAACAGATTTTGAAAATATGATATTTAATCGGGCCCCAATACTTGTTTCAAGTTCCGCCAGCAGTTTTGCTACAGTAAGAACACTTTTCTCCTTAATGTAGAAGTCCTGAACTGTTCTCCGAATCACCCCTTTATCGAAGTCATCAATCAATTTCCTTCTTGTCTTCTTTTCCTTTCCTTCCCGGGCGTCGATAGTTGACCACCTTTCTTGACAAATTCTTGTTTTACACGTTTAATTGTCGCCAGAGACACTTTAGTTGCCGCTGCAACCCTCTTCTGAACTTGTTTCAAAGGAATTGCTGGTGCTCCCTTTTTCGCTTCATCTTCCATAAATTGCATGACGCTATAAATAATATGCCTCGACTGGTTTCGTAGTGTAGATCCTTTCTTCCTAGAAGCCATTGCTGACAACACAGCAAAACACAACTCACTCTCACTAAAATGTTACACGACTGATTTTAGAACGACATAAGTGTGGCAATATTGTCAGGAGAAAGCAAAATGCATCCAACTGTTCGTTGCTACGCGCTGTGACCCTTCAAGATCATAGCTCTTCTTTTTGAAACATGCCTATAAATATCGACTTGCTTGACTTTGGCAGTGATATTACGTTCAGCAAACTGGGATTTTAGAGACGAAAACTTGCGCCCACAAAACTCGGGTCGCAAGTCAGTTACTGTTCGAAGATTTATATTGACTGTCTTCGAAAAATTTATTAGTATGAAGCTAAAATTAACTGGTGAAAATCTTATAAAAGGAATGGAGTGCTATTTGGCATGATTAAATAATAATTTCAATGTCCTTCCCACTGACAGTAGAAGCAGGAGACACTATTCAATTAGGATATGATTTCTAGTAAGTACCTTATACATGTTAATGTTACATAACTGGCTTTATTTATATATTAGGACTAATGTTTGTGAAGTGAGCACATGCATTTAATGAATTTAAATGAATTATTCAGGAGAACGTTCTTGTTTATATTCTTCAGTAATAACATGGACATTAAATACAAACGTGTAATTTTAATCTGCACGCAATTTGAAAACAAGTACCATACAGAATGTATTTGTACAAATAGCGTTGTACATTGTGTGGGAATTGACTTTTTCAAACTATGTCATTATATGGCCTTTCATGTATGTTCAGATAGCATCTGAAACAATTTGTGTGTATTTCAGGTCATTTGGAACCACATAGTATAGTGTGTGAACAAAATAAAAAACGAAATGCGTAACATTGACATGTATCAAGTACCTACAGAATTTGAGTGTATTCCCAGAGTATCTTCACGATTAGTAATTTACTATATTAGATACTTCCATAATATGGCGTCCTGTGTTATTGAAACGTTGTTACTTTCACTATTTCAAATGCGTAGAATGCAGTGTGTGGTATAAAAGCAAGGGGTGATGCGAATGCAAGGACGCATACGCCCTTCTACATTGCGTCCTTGCTCACATTACCCATTGATTTTCACCACATTCTGCATTCTACGCATCCGAAATGAGGAAATCACTGTGAAATATATTCGACGCTATACAACACGAGTCATGTAAATTGTAAGAATTATTTCGTGATTAACTCAGCAACCGGAAAGTGAAAACCTTTCGTGGCGTCTATTAAAACAAAAAGTTATCTCCCAGCAGATATTCAGAACTAAATTTGTTTAGGCAAGTTTTGTTTACTCCTAGCGGTGATTTAAGTGATTCAAGGTATTGTCTTGTAAAAAAAAAAAAAACCTAGCTCGTTCGATATACTGTCCGTGATTTTTGTAATAATTCCGAAACAGTTTGAGCTGACTTCATGGAGAGATTGAACTATTGAATCGGAATCGATTGACGCTCGAGTTTTAAAACGATTAATCATATTGAGATGTTTATCACTTGTAAGAACACTTAAATGAGTGGTTACGATGACTGATCCTGCTTACGCAGTACTGATTTAAGTTTAGGTTCAGTTCAGTTTCAAAATAGCAAACCGAATTTCTTGTATACACGTGAATTTAATGTGTTGTTGTCGGAAATTCTAGCCTCTTGTTGCTACATACATGATGCGTCTGATATCATAATCTTTACCGTACAGGTACCGAAACGGTGTACAAATTAAAGCTGAACCGAGAAGAGAAAGGGGATATTGCTCATATAGAGCGAGTATATAAATCCAAAGGCTGACTTTTTAACAGGAGAAAATGTAATTGCATGTATTTGAAGGGCAGCGGAACTTTTATGTTTGTGAGTGATAAATTGGAAATAGTTTTAATACCTTTGGTTTAGTAGCTAGTATTCCTTCAGAAAGGAACTTTAGATACTCCTCTAGACCCCATAATGACGTACGCTAACCTATTATTATTAAAGTATGTAAATAATTTATCTTTAGATTAGATTAGATTAGATTTTATTTCATTCTGTTGACCATAAACATACAATTATGTACAATGGTATAGAACATGTCAGTAATTATAACAGAGAATTATACATAGATGAACGAAAAAATATAATGGAAATTAGGATGCTACAAGACATCAAAAAGAATGTAGAAAATATTTAAAATAAATGAATAATTACATAATATATACAGGAATTGTAGTGTATAACACTTCTGTTACTAATTAATACATTGCAATAGTTACATTTTCAGTATTTATCTTTTTTGTGTATATCTTTATAATTCAACGTTTCCAAAAAAAAAAAAACTTAAAACTCCATGTACTCCTTTATTGAGTAAAAACAATGATGTAATAAAAATGACTGTAGTTCTTTTCTGAATTGGTTAAGAGGGTTTCGAACCTTTATACAGCTAGGAAGTTTATTATACAAAACAATACAAGTGTATTTTTATCCCTTTTCATACAAGACAGTACGATGTTCCACTAAGGAGAAATTGTATTTATTTCTAGTGGAGTAACTGTGTTGGACCCCTACACAATTAAGCGTAACTTCTAGGTGTTTCTTAACAAATACAAGTATGTTAGGTATGTACTGGCAAGGTAGTGGAAGTATACAGAGCTTTTTAAAGATTGGCCTGCAATGTTCTCTAGGTTTAGCATGTGTCATGATTCTAATAACTCGCTTTTGTATTTTAAATATGATATTGGCTTTGCTTGCATTGCCCCAAAATATAATGCCGTACATTAGGTGCGGCTGAAATAAACTGAAGTAGATCATTCTTAAGGTAGATCCGTTGAGTACATTTCTGAGAACCAGAATTGCATACTGAACACGGTTTAGTTTTTTGCTAAGTTCTGATATGTGCTTATCCCAGGATAGGTTTTCTTGTATCCATAGACCCAAAAACTTAGTTGATTTTACGAATTCTATTGCCTCCTTTGCAATTTTAATCATTGGTATTTGTGGGTGTTTGTTACGCGAGTGGTGGAAATTTATTATTTGTGTCTTTTCAGCATTAACCTTTAGTCTATTTACTCTGACCCAGTTAGTCAGTTTTGACATAGTCTCATTCAAGTTTTCTTTGATTAGTTCATGATTATTAGCTTCCAATATTATATTTGTGGCGTCCGCGTACAGTGTGGTTTTAGTTGGCTGAATACATAAGCTAAAACTACTCTAATGTAAATCACTTAACATATTCTTACCAATTGATTGATTCTGAGGAGTATCTAACTATCTAACTAAATATCAACCACCGTCACATTTTCAATGATTGTTAAAATGCTGTAAATATGCGTTATAATGCTACGTGAGAACATCTTTATTAAAACACTAGCATAATTCAGAAACATCATTAAAAACAGACGCCATTTTCCTTGTTAACACCACGTGAGCGCGTTAGAAGTGTCTGATTGTCTGCCAGTCTGTATCGAAAGCTTGTAACAAAGCTGCCTATGGCTAAAACATATATAATGTTTGCTATAAGTTTGCCATAAGAAGACGCAAATTTCCCTTTGCGAAGCCGTACTAAGTACAATATTTAATTCCGTCGCCAAGCTCACGGCAAACGCGTAGCAACTTCTAGTCAATGAAATTGCATTGCGTTGGTTAGACAGATTTCGCAAATACGATATTTAATCGGGCCCCTGGTCCGGTGTGTGTAGCTGATCTTAATCTTTTCTTCTCTGGACTGTCCTTCTTCAAGTGTTCATCTGTGAAGAAAGATGCCCACATGTGTGAAATATGTATTGTGTTTTCTGCGTGTATATAATCATTTCTGTGTTGTGGCTGTGGTGAATTGAAGCAATTTATTTAATTTATTTACTAAATATTTATTCATCTCGTATGTGCGTCTCTTGTGTGCTGTTTATCTATTTTCAAGATGTGCATGTTCAGTTGTGTTAGTATGGTTCTGCTTATAATCAAGATGCATGAGTATGTGCTGTGCGGGGATCAGCCACCGCCATAGGTAAGTATGTAGTAATGAGTGTATTCCGGCAGTTCTAGTATGCTGCCCCTCTTCCTAAGTGATTTTTAAGCTACATTTTTCATAGATGAATTTAGGTACCGAATTAGAAATTTCATTATGGGAATTAGAACCAAATTCTCTGGCGGATTCTATTTAAGAGCCGATTTCAGATTTTGGGTTTCGAAACTATTGAAGTTCGCTATTACTGGCGATTCGGGTAGCTTCGTTTTCTTCGTATCTCGACTATCATTTGCGAATCTCACCGTAAGGAAAAATATCAGTTTGGAACCCAGGGCTGGAATAGAGGGTACACGCAGGTACACGGCGTGTACCCACCTTGAAATTTTAGAAGGAAGCGTGTACCTACCTGAATATTAGAACAACGCTGGGTACACGCTGTGTACTCAGCTATTTACAACCCTACTCACAGTGATCTGAATCTAAATAAAAAAAAAAATCGGAAACTGAAATGCCGGTATTTTTGTTGAGTCCAAAAATGTCTGCCATATTGCTAACATATTGAGGAGCAAAACATTGAGACATTCATCTTCGTCAAGATGTGGGTATACGTTTGAACTTGGCAAGTTTCTGTGAATACGATAATGCAATGGTTTTGACAACGTGGTATAATAGTGGAAACTAATTCGTTAAGTTTAGTGCGCATGGCCACCAAAGGAGGGGATAATATTGGGTTGGCATATGTTATATATTGAAGTGTAGAGTTTTGAATAGATCGAGTAATTTTTGCTGTAATTTAAAGCTTGTGTTTCATTTATATCCATTGTTCTTCATAGTTAAATGAATTAAAAGTAAAGGAATCGAGAGGAACTTATGAAACAATTTTTGAATTGTCGGTTAATCCTTAATGAATACAGATATATTTACTTTAACAGCTACCACCTGCGCTTTGCATGTTGGTATTCACGTTTTCAGTGTTAAGTGAGGCTCGACAGCGGAGCAGTAAGAACATAGGTACGCTCTGTTACTCCTGTTTTGTCTCATTTCTCACTTTTGTGAATTAGAATCTATTTATGATCTTCAGGTTTCTCAGTTTTGTTCTGTCGTTGATATATTCGAAAGCAAGATCAGAATGATGAACAATTGAATGTAATTCGAGAACGAATTTTGGACACCGACACATACAGGTTTGATCTTTTAGTTTTTCATGCCTGTATTCGATTTTTTAAATAGATTCTCCACATTAGGTACAGATTCGACTTCAAAGTATGGCAGATTACTAAAGAGTAGAAACAAACTTTTGAAGACAAATATTATTCAGGAGGAATTCCGAACAAAAATTAAAGTCTTGGATTCGAAACCAGAAATGATGTGGCTAGCTAATTTTTGCCGATATCTTTATCTGCATTTATCAGAGATATATTTAAAGTCATCATCAGTGCGTGTGCCGTTATTTTGAGGGATACTAATTCCCGTTATGAAATTAGTGTGGATGTTTTCGATAAGTACTGCGCCGAAATTGCAGAAAGATATGTAGCATTCTGCAACAGGTAATCACTACATGTCAGTTTGCGTGCCCAAAATACTTATTCATGGCTCTAGTGTAGTTCGAAAGTTCATTATACCGATAGGTGACCTAGGCGAAGAGGCTCGAGAAGAAAATAAGGTATTATAGAGAGAGTCACTCGCGGATAGGTTCCAGAACGAAAGGGAAAACAGATCTATGTACGCGATTACTATTAAGTTCAGACTTCTTTGTTCCCACTAAAACAAGTTTTAAATTACTCTTAGACTCAGAAGAGTTTTGTTGATCAACCAGAACCATGAGAAGGAGATAGTGAAGATGAGTTCGAAGAAAAAGTAAATTAGGATGACTGTCTCGATTACTTGCTAATTTTGATTGTAATTTGAAACACTGACAAATTTTGATTTAAGCGAAAGGCTCCTCCTGTTTTACTCCTACTGTATTTTATAATTCTCAAAACTTTCTCAATTCTATAACTGTCTTGTCAATTATAGGGAAAGGCTTGAATGATATTGAGGTGTGAAAAATGTCTCGTGCCACCCAGAATTTGATTATTGTTTTTAAACTACCCCAGTAACACATCAATATTGCAATAACTGATCACCTGCAATATACAAAAATGACAACCTTTTTGAAAATTTTGAATAGGAATTTTTAGAAATATCGATTTGTGCCTATTTGTATATGATAAAGCATAAGTCTAAAGACACTTGTCGTGTTGAAACCGCTGCGGGAATCTGACCCAACTTTTGAGTAATGAAAGATAGTCTGTCGGTGGTATGAGCATCATGGTCGCCATCTTGAATTAAGCTCGAAAATTGCAATTATGAAGAAGGCATATCGTTTTACGCTACCTTCTTCCTAGAAATGGAAATATGAAGACATTGGACACCTACGTTTATTTGTTTAGCAGATAGGGGCTCTGAAATTGATCATTTGAAAATAGATATGATTGTAGTTGTTATTATAAATACCGTAAGTAAAGTACGCGTAAAACTATTAAAGTACACACTTAAGTTTGTATTATAGGATTATACAATTAATTGTTTAATACAGCTGAAAATATGTTTATTTTTGTAAGTGAAATTAAACATTGTCACAAAGCAAATAAATTGATATATATATGCATCGTATACAGTATTTTACACGTGGAAACATTTAAATTCGAAAGACTGTATCAGATATAAGAACTCGCAAAATGAAAGCAACAAATGAAACATGCCCTCTCAATTTCCCAAGAGTTACAAAATGAAGTCAAAATATTCTTCGCTCTGGTACTTCTTTCACACTGTTCGGACCAACTGTCAATTAGACGTAAGCAACCCTTCTTGGCACCTACTCGATATAACAATCTATAGTCCATAGTTCTATTATTTTCTTTGTATTATCAGTTGTGCTACATAGAATCCTATGGAGAACGTTTGTTACTGCGGCGATAAACTCGTGAGTTCCGTAAGTCATAGAATAAGTAAATATGTAAGCTACGTATATTATCTGGTAGACCTCTTAATGAACTGACAACAACATTGCGTAGCCAAATCTATTCTTATTCTCTTGTAAGCAAACGAAACGTGGAGCATGCAAAATTCCATCTGATTATGTTATACAGTAGGTTGAATGGTTTACGAGTGCGTTGGTATGTTAACACTATGAACGTGTGCTGGAGTACTTCGCTCTCCCTTATGTGATATTGTCCGGAAAATGAAATTCGTAAGTAATAACTCAGCGATCAGTGTGAGGGATTAGCAAATCCTACCTATTTGCTATATGTAGTGGACAGTAGTTAAATGATCTTTTACTTTAGGTTATGCCTTAAATTTTCTGATGTTGATTCGCTCCACGATAGCCCATCGCATGGCCCCCTCGTCTCGCGCTCCATCAACGGATTCAACATGCTTGCGCCGCCGTTGAACCAGATGTTACGCAGGGCCCATGAGAGTAATAATAAAAATACTGGTTTTGTGTGCCCGCCAAAATTGCCACTAAATTTGACACATGTTGTAGGACGTCAAATCCTAAATTTAAAAATTCCTATCTCCTACACAAATAAACGTAGGTGACAAATGCCATTTGAATTTCTTGGAACAAGCTAACGTAAAATGATGTCACATGACTCCCTTCATATTTGAAATTCTCAAGCTGAATCCCAGATGCAGGCTTTCACGTTGGCAACCATGATGCTCATAGCGCCGACAGATACAGACCTTCACCTACTGTCATTACCCAAAGGTTGGACCAGATTCCCGCAGCGGTTTCAACACGCCAAGTATCTTCAAACTTATGCTTTACCATGCAGAAATAGGCACAAATAGATATTTCTAAAAATTTCTATTCAAAATTTTTAAAAAAGGCTAGGTCTATGGATGTCATTTTCGCGCATTAGAGGTGAGAACCTAGTGAAGAAAAAAGATTTCATGTAAATATCGGCTGATCAGCTGACGTAGTTCCCTTGTAAGAAGACTTTCCGTGTGAGTAGAGACGACATACGCAATCATTGCTATCTAACCGAGCAATGGCATTTTCTCTCACTGATAACAAACGAACCAAACTTCTTTTAATGTATGTAATTCTTACTCCTGTTTGTTATGCAACCTCTTATCTTTAGTTAAAAAAATTATCATTGTTTTTGGAAAATATAAATTTTGGTTATCGCGTGTCCCAGAACAGTGTGGCCGGAACTTTATGAAACAGCGTGTACCCCCAAAAAAATTGCCATTCCACCCCTGGTGGAACCTATAACCTATTTTGATTGAAGTTTCTAGAGTTTATTTTGCAATGAATATTTGCGTATTGTCATGAAATAATCCTACGTTATTTAATTGTAAGCTCAGTACAAGTTAATCACCGTGGACTGATAGTTCTTGCACTGCTGATATATTTTAGAACCGGTTAGGTTGTATGACTTTGGCTTGAAAAATTCTTATTCGGATAATGAATTTGAAACGTAGAAAAATATGTTACTAAATGAATTTAGGGATGGACACGAGCAAGTTCGAGTCGAGATAAACGATGAAAGTATGCAGTAAAGATAAACGATGCGAGGACCTTGATCAAGCCAACGTCCATGGTTTCTCGTATCGGACCTGAGAAGTATTGGGACCAGATTATACACTAGAAAGTCAATAGTGAATACATAACCTATATCTGATTTCAATTACAATATACAACAATAGATTTTAAATCCGGCACAACAAAGATCAGTGATGTTAGAGCTTTGGTCAAACCAACGACCAAGGTTCCTGCATCTTCTCAGAGAAGTGCCGAATGCTCAAAAGAGAGATTCGAACCATAGAATTAAATTGGGAAATTGAAATTTTTAAGAAAACTCTAGTTGACTAAAGCGGCCCTCACAAAGTATTTGGTCATCGAGAAGATAACATGACTGCGTCATTAAACCATTGGTTGTGTAGTCAGAATAAGCCAAAATAAGTGAGAAATGAAAATATCTGGTGTAGTAAAAAGTAATCCATTATTTTGCCAATAGATGGCTTCAGTGATCTGTATCTCGCGTTGTATAAGTCCGATTGGGTTCAACAAGATGGCGTTCAAACGATGAGATTGCGTACTACAAACACTGTTCAGATACTTGTGATGAGTTGATTCAGTGTTGTGTGAGCGCGCGTCAAAATGGACACTAGCAAAGAGAAAATACGCTATATTTTACAGTTTTTCTTCGATAAAGGCGAAAACGCAAGCCAGGCGGCTGCAAATGTGAATAGTGTTTATGGTCCTGATACTGTAACAGCCAATCACGCGCAATTTTGGTTTCGTCGATTCCGTTCCGGTAATCGTCAAAGATGTACCACGCACTGGAAGGCCACGTGTCGAACATGTCGATAAAATCATGGACATTGTCGCGTCCGACCGTCATGTAAGCACTGTTTCGATTGCCCAAGAGCTAAACATTGCACAAAAACCGTGTGGAACCATTTGCATAAGACTGGATACAAAAAGAAGCTTGATGTATGGGTGCCACACGAGTTAACGCAAAAAACCTCATGGACCGAATTTCCATCTGCGAATCGCTGCTGAATCGCAACAAAAGCGACCCATTTCTGAAGCGGTTGGTGACTGATGATGAAAAGTGGATCACTTACGACAACGTCAAGAGAAAACGGTAGTGGTCGAAGCGGGGTGCCCCGGCGCAAACGGTGCCCAAGCCAGGATTGACGGCCAGGAAGGTTTTGCTGTGTGTTTGGTGGGATTGGCAGGGAATTATCTACTATGAGCTGCTCCCCTACGGCCAAACCCTTAACTCGGAACTATACTGTCAACAATTGGATCGTCTGAAGGAAGCAATCGCCCAGAAGAGGCCAGCTTTGGCCAATAGGAGAGGCATTGTGTCCCACCAGGACAACGCCAGGCCACACACATCGATACTGACTCGCCGGGAGCTTGGTTGGGAGGTTCTTATGCATCCACCTTATAGTCCGGACCTGGCACCGAGTGATTACCATCTGTTCCTGTCCATGGCGAACACGTTTGCTGGTGCAAAATTCGCGTAAAGAGAGGCTTGTGAACATCGACTGTCTCAATTTTTTGCCAATAAGGACAAGGGCTTCTATGAGAGAGGCATCATGATATTACCTTCCAAATGGCAACACGTTATCGAACAAAACGGCGCATATGTGACCTAAATCGGATCATGGTAACTATGGTAAGTCAAGCTTTCAATGTCATGCAAAAATAATGGATTACTTTTTACTACACCAGATATATTTAAGTTGAAGTAGATACCTCTAGGAGAAAATCAACTTAAATTTTGGCTATTGATTAGAAAAATAAAATATCTCCAGATAAGGCGAAATAACGATTATATAGGCAAAAGAAACAAGAAAAGATAATTTAAGTAACTTTATGGCTAACAAGCAATCCATATATCCAGGGGCGAGTATATGCCTAAAATAATAGAGGTCCTATATTAGTTTCCTTTCATGCAATTCCTAGAAGGATGAGGCTCACAACAATAAGTAAATAGATGTCCATGAAAAAACGAGCCCAGCACCAGATGAAATAAATCACCAATAAAAGCAGCAATATTATGCAGTAAACCAGGGTAGTAGCATTTCCTGTCACCGGCAGCCGTCAACCTGCGGCAGTCTACAGTTAGAGGTTGAAAAAGCAGAATATTGTCCAGAACCCAAGAGATAATTTGTAGTTTCTCTTTATTTAATGAACATTGAGAAAAACGTTGTATGATTCCCAGAAATGATAGTTTTCAACAAGTGATCTCCCTAGACACAGTGAAATTTTAATATTTAAGCGATATAAATAATAGTGAATGTATATACACGTATATAAAGGACTGAGTGTTTAAGTGAAAAAATATATATATAGCATTAACTAAATATTAACAATTTATTCACTCAAAATCTTCGCGCGCTCGTATTTTTCAACACTTTTCACTCTTAAATATCAATTTACTATATATATATATATATAGTGAATTGATATTTAAGAGTGAAAAGTGTTGAAAAATACGAGCGTGTGAGTGAGTAAAAGATTTTTAGTGAATAAATTGTTAATATTTAGTTTGAATACTTGAGCAGTGCAGAATCATAAATTACATAATATATGATATATATAAAAGGACTCTTGAAATATTTAAAAAGTATAAACATTTTGATACACTATGAGTATTTAATTTTTTTTCTTTTCGGGATAGTCACATGTGACGGCCCTCGTGTTGTGCGAGTGCCGCACTTTGTATTTTATATTGTCACCTATGTCAACCCCAAACGCATGTATATATTCACCCTTTCGGAAGTTGGAAATTCTATATAATATAAACCTGATTCTTGTCACGTCAAATTCAATGATGAAGCTTTTGTTAGATAATTTTTATCTAGATTCAAAGACAAGGAATTAAATTAACATTTACCCATATGATTTAATTAATGTATGTATGTGTATGGAAGAACGTCTTGCAGAGCGTTTTATGGTAAGAAGAAAAAACATGGCGGCTTTTCGGAGTGTGGTGTTGTGTATTGGTCACAGCGAAAAGTGAAAAGTGATTTTTTTATGCTAAGACATGGCTGATAAGATTCTAGCGTTAGGATTTAAAAAGGCAGTGAATAGAGAAGTTTTAACAAATGATATAACTAAGTCTAAAATAAACAAAGGAAATGTAAATCAGGATTCTCAACAAGGTACTGATCTACAGGGTTCAAACTCTAAACATGTTGCTAAAGAAAACTTAATAGACATGGAAGAAGCTGAAAGTGAAGTTAATGTAAGGTCAAATCTAAATAAACGAAAATTAACAGAGAGTGCTTCAGCTGAAGATGAAGAACAAAACTTACTTAAAGTCCACGAAATTCGTGACACAAACATAAGGCAAAATGGTCGGGATGAACAGTTGTTACTGTTCCATAGTAACCATCAAGGGCCATGGATAATTTCAATAAACAGCAAGGAAAAACGTAATTTGGGTGGATACAACACTATGAAACATCAAATTAAGTTCACAAGAATAGAATCTTTAGGAAGATAAGCATTCAAGTTGACTTTTCAGACTCGTGAAGAAGCTAATGCATTTGTGTCTAACTACAATGTGCATATAAAATTAAAGATTTTAGTTACGATACCTAAGATCGTTAGTTACGTACGTACGTTTAGTTACGTCGGCATAGGTCCAACGATATGCCGTAATATATGGTGTACCAATAGACGTTACCATTGAGGAAATTAAGAATAATACCGAGTGTGAGTTTCCTATATTAAATATACAAAGACTGAAGAAGAAAATCACAGGTGCTAATAATGAAACTACTCTGGTTGATACAAAGCTCATAGAGTTAACGTTATAAACACATAAATTACCTGAATATATATATATGTCTACAGGGAGAGATTTCCGGTTAAACCTAGGATAAGAAAAGTACGTCAATGCGACCTTTGTAAAGGTTATCGACATTTCAGTAGAGAATGCAAGGGAGAAAGAAAATTCAGCTTCTGCGCAATGAAATTCCACGAGGGGGCATGTAGCAGCACTATGAAATGCTTGCATTGTCACTCGAACTCACATCAGACTGGTCATTCTTCCTGCCTAGAATACATTCTGCAACAAAAAATTAACGACATCATGGCTAACGAAAATATAACTTACAAGGAAGCACGACAACAAGCACTATAAAAGAAGGACAATCCCCAGGAAACTAAGCCCTTGTATTCACATATAACATCAAGCAGACCAAGTAAGTTCATAGCAAGTTCATAGAATAAACCAACATCACCTGGAATAGTATCAGAAAGCAGATTACAAGATCCTGGTAACATGACAAACAATGCAGAAACTTTAGATAATCCAGTTGAGGAAAAGGGACTAAATTCACCCCGAAAGCAAATAAGGAAAATCAGCCATCAAAATCACAATAACAAAACAAACATTGGTTTTAAATCACCATACAAGAAGGAAAAACCTTATCGTACAAAACCTAGAAACAGGCACAGAACACATGAAGAGAAGAAGATATTCAGTTCCATGACAATGTACATACAGAACATTAACAAACATTAAGGAATGAGGAGTCATTTCCACAAGAATTTACGCCAAGTCAGGATATATCAGGCTCTACACATCAGATTGTAAATGAATTACACAGCTCACGCTGTTATAATTGACAAATTATTTAACGATCCTATTCTACCAAATAGCCAGCAAATCACAGATCAGTGTCAACAAATCATGAGAACAATAACAGAGCACATCATTATGTCAAAATAAAACAGTGAAGTCATGAATTAAAAACTTGTCAAGTGCTTTGATCTATGGACTTTCTTATGGGAATTGAACTGAACTGAGAACGTCTTGCATGACGCAAGAACACTAATCATATATTAGCGCCAGAACTATTTACAAACAGAGAAGCAATAAGTAAAGGATACTATAATTACCACTAGCAGTTACCCGCGGCTTCGCTCGCGTAGATTTCAGCGATTCGTACAGCTTCTTATTCTTCTTATCCTTATTAATCTTAATCCTTATTTCTAGCTATATTTTTCTACTAAATTATGTTCCTTTCTAGACTAAACATACAGTGTGCAGATACAGTTCATACAGTTATGCTAAAATGAGAGATAAAGATGTTCGAAATAATAATATTTATATTTTTCATAGTAAGCTACTGAAGGACTTCTTTAAAAACTATATTTGTAGTTGTACCTTGTAATGCAAGAATTACAAAACTGTTTGCAGAGCTTACTCTCGTGCACGCGATGTAAAACAGTCCATGTGATAAGCAATCCTCCCTTCCCTCGGACTTATTTATAGTCATTGCGAAAAAGACTTTTAAGGGAAACTGTACCCCTTTAAAATCAAATAGATACTCGGATGATATGTTCGCTATTCGTGGTATGAGTACAGATTCCGCTTGAGGAGAACCAGTTACCACCGTAGCCTAGATCACATTCCTAGCTTGTACCCGTAGTCTGGTTCCATTGCAAAGTTTAGGCGGGTTGAGATTTCTCAACATTACAGGTATTCCTACTTTTACAAGTTTATGTCCGGGGGAGGCCTGGAGTATTTAATGTATTTAGAAGTTCCACGGGGTAGTGAATCACATCATCACTCTGAACTACCGAGTCTACGGACCGGTACTCCATTTAGTCACCAACTAAAGAATCTAAGAAACTTTTGTTTATTGCGGCTGCTGCACTGTTTTAGGTGTTAAAATGGCACGCCGACATAACTATTCCATGGATTTCTTTCGAATATTCTGCATATCGGGATATATTTTGGATGCAAGATCTGTTACATTGGATACGACCTGACCTAGATGATGAGGTAAACTGATTTCCCCCACAAAAGTAGGTAACGCTCCATCGCCAATTTTGAGAAGGATATCAGAAAATTTTCCTGCCGCCATGTCACCATTTATGCGGACTCTCACGTTCTTCTTAAGGCATAATTTGTTGATACGAGGCCATAAGTATGAAGATTTGATGCACGCCTTTACTTCATCAGCACGCGTTCCTCTTGGAACTATCAGCAAAGTCTGTTGCAACAACTTTTCTGTCCTTTCCAAGTCGAATTAAAAAATACTTTCTTTCTTACGTCATGAAACCTATGTATTGCATAATTTTCAAGTTTTAGTTTAAACCGTTTGGCCTGAGCATTGATATGTCAGTCAGTCAGGATTTCTGTTTTTATATATCTATTATTTAAGCTCATTCTCATTACTACAAAAGCTTCTCGGAATCCGTTTTACTACATCGGGCTGTATGCTGTAGTGGATAAACCACTTGACATCTATGCTAAGCGTATCGGACTCAATCCCACCTTCGGGTAAGAAATTTTATATCTCTTTTTAAACAAGAAAAATAACTTTTTCATTTCTATTTTCGAGAAATGCCCTTCTTTGCTCCCTTACTGAACATCAGTGATTTAGGTTAGTTAAAGTCGGCATAGACATAAATTTCAAGTTCCTAGCTTAAGTCTTTTGGCCTGGACGTTGTTGATATTTCAGTCAGTACAGTTATACGTATTTACAAAAATATACTAAATACTTTCTCCACTTCTAGAACCAATATTAAAATACGATCAACACGTGTCTAATTATTTTAAAAGGAAAACGTAAATACCAAATTTCTTGTTTGCAGAGTTAAGCGATTCCAAGATAAGAGCATTGAATATTAAAATAATTTCAACCCCCTTGCGCCCTTTCCACACCGAATTACCAAACATCCTTCCTTAGTGGTAGCTTACGTCATAAAACCTATGTATAAATTTCAAGTTTCTAGCTTAAACTGTTTGACCGGTTTCTAGCTTAAACTGTTTGATATATCAGTCAGGACTTCTGTTTAGATAGATAGATAGATAGACAGACAGACAGACAGACAGACAGATAGATAGATAGATAGATAGATAGATAGATAGATAGATAGATAGA
>JAGDQP010002277.1:79803-90166 GCA_022664845.1 Lepisma saccharinum | reverse complement strand
GATAGATAGATAGATAGATAGATAGATAGATAGATAGATAGATAGATTTAATTATATAATTAATTTAAGAACTCTAGATGTAATTTGCTATTTCAGATATATTCCAAAACGTCAGATATGTAAATACGAACTACATTTAATAAGTGGAAGCCGTATCACCGCCTTGAAAGCTATGTATAAAAGAACTTGTACCTTTCTGTAGAATCAATTATTCTTGGGCTCAGACCCAAACACTTACTTGGCTCTGGGAATGTAACTGTAATAAAATGTACTAATGATAGCCTTGTGTTTCATTTATATGTTTCTTTTGCCCTGGGTTTAGTTAATGATAGTATAAGGATCAGCATAGAATCGTCACTTTCGGTCGTCTACATACCCGCTTGCATGTTAGATAGAGTAGAATTCGGATCCCTTACTAATAATATATTGCCTTTCAGGTGGACAAACCAAATCCCGCGCATAGCTGGAGCATTAGTGATAATCTTTGATTCACATTTAAAATCAACTGGGGTACTCTCCGTAATCTTTACATTTTCTATTACTGTATAAACTTGCACGTTTCTCAATTGTTTACCGTGAAACCTGCTTGTGTGAGACGCTGTTTCAGTTTTTTCGGTCTCTCATAGGCGACTACTGGTGGGTCTTATGACATCGCAACCTACCAGTTCTCTGTCATGCTGCCTCTTGATTCCCTTCCATAAGTTCTGCAGTAGTTTGTTCATTTTGTTCTGATAGTTTGAATGGTAACTAGAAAGAAAGATTCTGTTTCCTCAGTCTGTTATCTCTCGACCTAGTGGTTTCGAAAGGTTTCTGTTGTTTGTGCCATTTTCCTTTTATGGCCTCTAGCAATAAACACTTCTCGCATATTTTTTAATCTTTTCCTTAGATTTCCTGTACATTGTCTATAATTCTTTTCAGCAAATTTTGATCAGAGTTAGGGCAATTCGGTAAAAAGTCATGTCTTTTGGTAGGTTTTAATATTCGTAGGTTAGCTCTCTTCTTTAGTGTGACGCAAACAAAGTTAATCTTGATTTGATTCAACTCAAGTTGTTCTGCATGCTTGTGTATTTCGTTTAACTGACTTAACCGGAGTAAAAACACGTTATTATAATTAAGAGACTGCCAACCACAAACTTCACTGACTTAATTTTGAACCCAATTGAAAAATAATAAGCTACCTGGTATACTTAAAGAATAACGTGTGTAAATTACCAATGCAATTTTTAGTCAACAGACTATTACCATAATATTAGGATAATCGATTATTCATGCTACAATTTATTAATCTCAATCTTCAACCCGTTCAAGAAATTTTAATAGCAACTGTATTCAAGTAATTTTTTTTTTATTTTGGATGATAAACTTCACAATACACGCGATAAATACAATTTTAGTCGATAGTGACACCAATCTCAATATGTGAAAGACAATGCAAGATACAGGTCAAAATAACTGCAACTGCTACTCGCACATAAAACTCTGTATAAATTCAAATATATAAAATTAAATCACTGTACCAAATTAACTAGACCTTAAAATAACTAATGCCATAACTAAAAATGACGAGTTACGAGTTTCAATGTTTTTTGATTCACTTGCGCCTAATGAATACTTTCAGGGAAAGCCGAATAAGGCTACCAAGATCATTTCACTTAAACTAATTCAGAACTAGCTCTTTTCTTTTAGGAAAATTTCAAATAATCCTATATTAATGTTCCAAGAACAGAAATATGTATCCGTGGCACCCACTCTAACACAACAATAATTACTAAGGAGATGACACTTATCTGAAAAGGATTCTTATGTGTATTGCTCTAAAAAGTCACTCGATTGATCAAAGCTCTCAGTATAATAAACGACAGTCTCGATTCGGTAAAGTTTACTTCTTTGTAAAACGAACTGTTTAATTAATACTTCACCGACCCTAGTATCACCTAACCAACGGATAAAAGGTAAGTTCCAGGTACAGGGGCGTCGTTGGGGGCGAAGGCACACCCGTGAGTAAAGTTGCTCAACCCCTTCCACACTCCTATTAGTTCAAGGAAGATGATCATTGAAATTATAAATACATTTTGAAATTCAATCGTAATTAAAACGTTCTCAAATTGTCCAAGATGACATAAAATTCTGGTGTATTTCTTTGCTTTGATACCGTGATCTTTCAGTCTTTTGAGAAACAAGATATTTTGAACTGGCAGCACACCGAACTGATTTGGTCCACCGTTGTTTCGATGGTGGTATAGGAAGTACCAAAAGTCAATCCAGATGTCGTAATGCTTTCTTTAAACAGTAAGATCGATATTTTTAAACTGTGCTCTTCTATGCTACATTTATTCTGTTCTTTTTCACTTTGATATAAACATCTTATTCAAACAAACTATAACTGAAAGAGGTGTTATGTCTCCAGTGCCAGGGACATGATGGAAAATTATCTCATGCCGGATAAGTCGCTTCCTTGAACAAAAATAAAAACAAAATTGCATCATACTAGGTACAGAATGCAAGAATGTCTAACCCAACTTTCTGGATGTTACGTCATTAATAATATAGATATTTACAATATGAAATGTGTATTAATGTGTTACAAAAGGGGTAAATATAATTTCATTGTGGTCCTAAACCTAATGTTGCCGAGGAGACGAGATTAAGGCTGTCTCGTCTGGAAAATATCTTGTCCCGAGAGATTTTTCGTCTCGAAAAGATATATACTTTGCATTATGAGAGCTCTGTCTCGTCTCGTTTTCTATAGCCATTTCTCTGTCTCGTCTCGTGGCAACACTACCTAAACCTAAATCAATAAAATAATGCAATAGAAAATGGAAAGTTAAATACATTAAAATGAAAATGAAATAGGGTTACATAAAATACAAGCAAAATCGAACTAAATACATCATACATCGTGAAGTGGACATATTTTCTTTGCGCTGGATAACGTTTTGTTCAGAATGTTGCAAACATCAGATGCTTCATTTCTTTATACTAAGTTATTTACACTATTATAAATTAACACCAAATCTAAGTAAACATATATATATACAATGCGTCCAAATATGATATACTATGCGTCCTAACGTAGTCGCTCATAAGTGTGAAGTATGAAAACAATTTTGAACTTTTTAAAATCCATTTGTTATCGATGTGTTACCATAAATACGGACAAATTAGCTTAAAGTATATTTAATTAAATAAAATGAGACTGCGAACAATTATTTGCAACGCCAACGTGAAATACATACTTTAATACTACTCGTAGGTAGTTGTTTACATTAGGATCCTCTATTGGCAAGGTAGGAGGATCTTTTGGTAATTAAGCTTCAATATCTTGGTGTTTCTAGAATATTGCTAGGACTTAACAACGTCGATTGGGTTATTGTTCACATTGGTTACTTCCACATACAAAATAGATATTTCGGTTGTGTTTTTAAAAGCTCAAGCATATTGAGTAAATAATGTTTATTATCATCTAATAGCGCTCTAGAAATATAATTGAATGCCACATAATTAACAAAAGGTCCTCTCACCTCGCTAAGTAAAGGGCAATAATAATAAGCCCAGCAGTAAATAAAATTTGGTACATCTACAAGGACTATTTTAGCGTGATGGTGCCCCTGCAATTACTAAGAACGTAGCTGAATACTGTAGGAACAATTTCTATTTGTGTGGAAGTTGAAAGTTCTTAATAAATAGTGTGTTATGTATTTGTGGAAGTATATGGGTTTAAAATAATTAACAGTCAACAACAGAATAAATGAAAAGTACGGACATTGAGCTAGTTTTTTAAAAGTACGGTACAAACACAGACAGAGCCTCGGAAATACGGATTGTCCGTACAAAATACGTACGGTAACCCTACTATCGGGAAATATTTTACACATCAGGAAATGGAATTTGGTAAAACTATGGGCGCAGAAATATTAATTTTGTAATGAAGCTTTCAGCTGTTTTGCTGTGATGTTTTTTGATGTCAGCAGCCCAAGGTCTTCCTTTGTTAGTTACTGTACCACAGGATAGAGTTAAATTATTGTAACATGCATATTTCCAAGATAAGAAGCAAAATTGCACTAGTAAGTTATATGGAGAAAAGTTATTGCGAATACAGTGTAATGGTTAAGAATCCACATCAAATTTATAGTGTTTTTTTTTTCTTTTATTTTTAAATGAAACGACAGTTGAAGTAACAATGTATTGATATTGTTGCCTTTTGCTCAACAGAGCTGATACTGAACACTTTTATAAAGCGTCTTTAATAATGATGCCCAGCCGTTACATAACAACTTACTGACAGCAAAAATATGTTAATTTCTTCGAGTGTGGATCACCACTGGTTGAAAACGTAAATATACATCCTTTTATTTTAAGCATTTATTAGCAATTTTATAGAAATTGCACTTTTTTCTTCAATTTGTTAATTTCGTATATATATATGCATGTATATAATATATCTGTAAGAAACCTATTTACTGTTAGTGAC
The DNA here is from genome assembly GCA_022664845.1 of Lepisma saccharinum. NCBI lineage: Eukaryota > Metazoa > Arthropoda > Insecta > Zygentoma > Lepismatidae > Lepisma > Lepisma saccharinum. Next base: position 85,695 of record JAGDQP010002277.1, on the reverse strand, counting down.
GGTATTTCTGTTTTCTTAAACATATATCGCATGAGGTCGTAAAGCAAAAAATGCATTAAGTCAAAATCCGAAATGCTCCTTTTGTACCCAAATATATACAATAATGCTGTCAAAATTACGAGAACAAAGAATCCATGCAATAGTGGACCGTGGTATCTTCATCTGTTATTGGATGCAGTGTAAGTGGCTGATTTGCTGGGAATATGTGTACCTCTGCTGTTTACATCGCCAATGGTCCAGTGAAGGTAGATTGAGGGAAATTTCCCACACCGTAGGGAAATTTTACCCCAAAATTCTTCAGGAGGGAGAAAGGAAAATTTCATGAAAATATGGCAAAATGTAAGAAACTTTCTCACCTACCAAAAGCCTTTTTTCTGTTTTGGTTATTATTTGTGCAACAGTGACGTATTGTACTGTGCAACACTGGGACATTGTTTCCGCGAGTGAAAAATCAACACCAACCCCACCAAGCTGGATTTCGCCCCTCTTTCAGTATAAACGATAAATTTTTCAGATACACCAACATGATGATCATCCATTATAACACTTGACACTACTCCATTTCGATTTAGAAAATTTTGAGCGCGTTTTACACCAAGCCCTTATCTATAAACCCCAAGCCTTCCGTTTCTCTATCACATACCTTCGATTCATTTTCCACTTCAGCACCAACCCTTCAGCCAATATCACCGTTGACTCCACCATCTCTCATCCAATCTTCCTCCGTTGTTGAGTACCTCAAGGATCATTGCTATCATCACTTCTATATCTCCTCTCCTTTTTATTGCTGATCTACCCCCCTTACCATCCAATGCCTATATTTTGCAACACGCTAATGGCACCAGCTTTCTTGCCCTAAAACACTCCATCCGAAACATCAATCGCTCACTCACTGACACCATAACAATTTCACCGCATGGTGCAGTAAATGGGGACTCACCATCAATTCAAACCGAACTGAAGTCAATGTCTTCATTCCTCCTAAACGTAGGGCCCATGTCAGACGAAAGCCCAACCATCATACATGACCGGTCACTCTTTCGAAACAAGTCACATACTTAGACATAATTCTTGATCACCATCTCATAAAGATCCCATTTATATAACATTATAACAAAATCAATTAATCGGTTAAACCTCCTCAAACTTCTCGCTGGTACCATCGACTTCAAACCATCAACTTTTCTACGACCACTCTTCAGTTATGGATTCCCTGCGTGGATATCAGCAAACAAGAAATTTTAAATTCTCGAACTCTTGCTTCCAGAATCGCCTACCGGGTAAAGCTAACGCATAAACTAAATGAACGTATCACGTTTCTAATTTGCTACTTCACTGAGAGAATATATCCAGCTCAGATACATCCCACTCAGATATGAAGATAATCACCTACTCCTACACAACATTATTCAAACTCTGGCTCATCCTACGTGAACCATATATATATCCAAGCACCTCTCTCTCTTATTCACTTTATATATCCCTCCTCACATAGCACCTTCATTTATTGCACAGTAATCATCAGTGTACTTACAGGGCCTCACTTGCTTCCATGTTCAGCCCAACTCCTAAACAAGATGATGCATTCATTCTTATTGTTATCAGTGTATTGTGGCGTCAAATTGAACCTCACCTCCTCATAATCACAATCACCTTGCTACATAACTTTTAACCATGAAAAGAACTTCATAACGATCTTAAATGTGCCCAATGGTAAGGAAGAACCAAGATAATAAAGTAATTAAAGATTAAAGGCCAGCTACATTTTCCGACACTTCCATTATACCAATATTCCCCTTCCGACACAGAGGATGTAGGGGCAGAGGCGCCCTACATTTTAAACCCTTCGGAAGATAATACCCAAGGCCTGAGGTCGATTCAGCCCATTAAGAGGCCAGGATGAAGTGCCCAAGGGTCGACCCCCCCCCCCCCTCAACATTGCGGATTTTGCGCCATAGTAGTTACACTTCTGTGCAGGGGATGTTAGCTGCGAACTAACGAAATAATTACTCTAGTAACTCGATTCTGTTCTTGTTTTCGAGTGAACCAGTGTTACCAGATACTTGTAAAACTTCCTTGTGTGCTTTCTTCGATGCAGTAGTTCGATTTGGTGGATCACACTGACCTTTGTCAAGGAACCATCATCTCAAAGTACAACTGAATCGATATTTATTAAAACGGCCTTAGTCTTGAAGACTAAATTTGTGGGAAACTAAAATAGAAAACTGTCTAAGATTCTAACCACATGCTGGACGGCTCTTTCCACGGTGCTGCCGCGCCTTTTATTTCCCGTTTTTCCCATCCCAACAGAGCTTTTTCTCCCTCGCACTTTTTATTGTTTTGGTAACCGGCAGTAACTGGTCCCTGGTGTGCAAGGTCGGTCCGTAGACCGGCGCCCGATTTCTCTCTTTTATAGAGAGAAAGCGAACGGCGGTCTACAAACCTTACCTGGTGCGTATCCCCACCGACAGGTTTAATTTTCGCACTGCGGTTAAATTATGTCCCCCTTTGGAATAAGTAAATGTTCCTGGCAGAAAACCTTGTCCCAACGCTGTGGATTGTTTTCTTTCCACTAACCAGTTCACCTTGTCACTGTGAGTTTATGATGCTACATAGAATTCTGATATCAGTAAAGGACAAAATTAATTTACAGATAGTCGTCCTTTTCTGCAACAACCAATGTGAATAGCTGACGTGGTTTTACCAAATAGCGATTCAACTATGGAAAGGAAGCATGCCTCTAGGACGGTTATCCAAATCAATCATCCTACCTGCAACTTATTCATCATCACTAGTTCAACAGTCGATATTCTCGTCGCTGTAACAGGACTACCACGCGTTTTGCAATGCCTGAACATCAAAAACAACCTCATCCATACACCCGTTCTCTCTAGAGGTGTAACCCTCTTTTACAAAGAAATCTCGCTTTTTTTCTACAAAGAAATCTCGTCCTGAACACATTTGTCTTGTATTAAGTATTGTTACTCAAACGCGGAAAATTCCCTACCCCTTCAACGTTATTTCTCTTCTTTGTTGGACATCGCTAGTTCAATCCCCAGATGATGCGTACGAGTTGGGATATGTCACAAAAAGAGGTCTACCGCCTATGTTTACATTTCAAAGATGATTTCTGCGGAGCAGAGCTGAAACGGATCACTGGGTCAAGTTTTAAACCGGGTCTATGCTTGGCGCCCGGCCTGACCCGGTGACTCGTTTTGGAGCCGGTATCCCAGAGGGCAAAGCAGAGGTTTAAATTATTTCTTTCTTGTACACTATTGCGTTTGAACGTTTCTTTCATGAGTGATCGAGAACGGGAGATTTACCCCCCTTCCCTATAGCACGAAAAATACGTCGCCAAAAATTTCCTAACTAGTCTCATATACCCGGGAAGAACAAGATAAACTCAAATTGAGTCAAGACAGGATAACTGGGTCAAGCGTGAGTCCCCGAGTCAATTGAATCAAAACTTGATCATCGGATCGCCGGATCAGAGTCAAGCTGGTCATTTGGATCAAGACCCGTTGACCGAGTCATTCGGGTCAATTTTTAGACCAGGTCGGCAGGTCACCTATGTCCTGGTCAAGCTGAGTTACCGGGTCACCAAAAGTAATGGGCAGGTCACCTATGTCCTGGTCAAGCTGAGTTATCGGGTCACCAAAAGTAATGTAATTTCAGCTTGCTGCGGAGTTAAGGTGTTATAACTACAAAACCAATCAAATGGAATTATATGAAAGAATGGAATGGAACTATATGAATCCTCTAGTAAGTGAAATTTAAAACTTACTGATGATTCTGCAATGGACATTTCTCAGCTTTCAGAATCGACTCCAGTAATGTGGTCTAGTCCAATGTAGTCAATTAAAAAGCATTTTTATAAAGATCCAAAAAATTGTAATAACGAATAATTTCTACTCAATAAATTTTCCGCCTTTTGCAGCTCTTAAGCACAAAACTAAATATTCATTAATACAAGGTGGTTCTTATATCGTATCAATTTGAAAACTCTCAGATTTTGCTACTGAACGCTGTATCCTAAATTCATTGACAAATTATTTGAAACAAAAACTGAACTTGTAAAGAATATCAGTAAATGAAATGAAAAGTTGTGAATATTATGAAACTTTGTTCTCTGAATTTAGATCTGTACGGGATAATTTTTGAACTAACGGGATTTCTTTCTCATTTTTATCATCTTTGAAGCTTTATATCATGAGAAAGCATGGAAGCTATTCTACTCTATACCTAATCTATATAGTAGAATGACTTATTGTATAAGTAGAGGCAGTAGAATTTCGCGACTCGCGAATTCACGAAAATTTTAAACACTCAAAAAATCATACGGAGTAGATAGATGGCTGTTAACACTTTGTGAAAATGTTATTTTTAACTAACGAAATACTCGCGAAATTTGGACATTTTGCTTCCATCCACCAATTTGCACTACTTACGAAATTATTGATTCATTCACGAAAGTAATGCCTGAACAATCGAAAAAAAATTATAATTCGTCTTCAGAAACCTATTGGATTGCTGTGGCACAGAGAATGTAGTACACTTTATCCCCCATTGATGGCAGCAACTTCACGAACATGGTTTACTATCTAGCGGGAAAATGCGATTTACGTGATCACAAGCCCATTCATTGTGTGCGTTTGACGGCATTCGCGGTGAAAAGCTTTGTGAAAAAAAAAAGTCGAGCATGTGAAATATCGCATTTATTTGTCTGGTAGAATCTGAATCTTGTTGAAGTTACCTTACTTCGGGGTCCACACGTACAACTTATTCTCTTTCCTGATCAAAGGCGAGAAAATTTGTCCCCTTTCAACTTTATCCATTGCATTTCCAAATGGTTTAATACATCCAATTTCGTGTAACGATGAGGAAGAAGTACATCTTCGTGAGCTCCCAAATTCCTATGCAGTTCGTTGTTTCCTCTCACTTGTCAAATTACCAGACACCATTTTCTTATTGTGGAATATTTCCTGTCACTACTGTGCAACTCACAAAGCTGCCAATTGTTCTTCAAGAAGTTGCGTTTATTTCCAACAATGACATAAATAAAACTAAGCTGATATGTTTATGTTACTCAAGAGCTGTGTCTGATGCTAAGAATTTTGATTTAAAATATGAATCTCCCATGAAAAACATGAGAAATTCCATTACCTAAAAAATAATGCTCTTAGACTAGTGTAAATGTAACCAATATCGAGAACACACCTGGAGGCCATAATCTGCATAATTAACTGTTTCATGTTATTACGCGCTTTATCATTCCTTTTCCCTATCTCCTATTACTTCTATCCCCCTTACTGTTAGAAATATAATGTCCATATGTTGTGGCGATGCCTTGTTCTTTCTCTCTTCCGCTAAACCACTAATTTTATTGTCACTTTCAGTATAAAATAACAGAACAACCAACACCGCAACCTTTTGTATTCTTCATTGTCTTCTCCAGTATTGTTCTTCTCCACACCCTATCAATACTTCCTCAGTACGTACCACTTTTGCCCTACTGACGTCTCCGCTTCTGTGTCAATATACGCATGTCCAAAGCTCCCCTTTCCTATAATGGAATTTACGTAACATCAGAGCCTTTCAACCATATGAAACAGTATTGCATCAATAATGGCAATATTGAATTCTTAACAAATTACATTTAAAATTTGCTTCAGAAAACGATTTTTTTTTCTTTCAAGAGTTTCACATCCTCTCAAAGCTTTCATCTTTATACTCTTACCTCTTTCAGGTTTAATATTAAATTAGAGTGCTGGTTAGTCTCCACTACAACGGCGGTTGCCATAGCCTCAAGTTTTAACCCAAAATGCCGGTTAGTCTTCACGACAACAGTGGTGGTCATCGCCTCAAGTTTTAAACAAAAATGCCGGTGTGTCT